>WNWK01057942.1:0-10593 GCA_009830355.1 Cherax destructor | reverse complement strand
TTGGTTTACTTGGTCCCACCTTATGTTTTTGTTATTGAAGTTGAATTTGAGAAAGCTCCTTCACGGCTGATCACATTTGTTGATCTGGGGCTCCCGCATGCATGTCTGGACCCTTATTATGTTGTGATCTGAGTATATTGTTTTTGATATGATGACATTTCGTATCAGATCATCATTGTTGGTGAAGATGAGGTCCAGCGTATTCTCTAATCTTGTGGGCTCTACTATTTGCTGGTTTAAGGTGAACTTGGTGCAGAGATTTAAAAGTTCATGCATGTGTGAATTTTCATCTGAACTGCCTCCTGGTGTTATCTCTGCTACCACATTGTTTGCAATGTTCCTCCATTTTAGGTGCCTGAGTTTGAAATCCCCCAGTAGCAAGATGTTGGGGGCAGGAACTGGAAGATTTTCCAGACAGTGGTCAATTTTCAGAAGCTGTTCCTGGAATTGTTGGGACGTTGCATCCGGGGCCATGAGCAACCACGATGACCAGGTTTTGATTCTCGACCTTTATTGCTAATGCTTCAACTACATCATTTGAGGCATTTAGTAATTCTGAACATATAAGTGACTCTGTGATATACAGGCTAACCTTCCCCTTTTTGCCTGTTCACTCTGTCTTACCTGTATAGGTTGTAGCCCGGGATCCATATTTCATTGTCCAAGTGATCTCTTATGTGGGTCTCTGTGAAAGCCGCAAACATAGCATTTGACTCTGTAAGCAGTCCACGAATGTTAGGTACCTTGTTGTTTGTTGCTGGCTTTAGACCTTGTATATCAGCAAAGATGAATGTAGTTGTATTGGTGGTATGGGGGGGGGTCTTTTTTTCCTGGCTCTAATATCTGTAGAATGGAGTGGAGGCCACTGACTGTGATTCCACTCCAGAAATGATTGCAGTTGGTGTACAATTTCTGTCATTTCCTGCCAGCTTTTTTTACTTCCTGGCACTAAAAAACCTCTCTCTCTGGAGTGGCTGTTTCTACCCTGATTTTGCCATGGTCTGGATGTTCTGTGTCGCCTCGTACCCTTTAGGTGGTATGCCTGGCAATATAAGTTATAGCACTGTCTTTCCTGAATTGATGTGTGGCACATTTCAGGGTGGAAAAACTTACAGGACGGGAGGTTGCATTTGCCTGTTTTCATATGGGAACGGCATTTTCTGGGGTGATCATAATTGCATATCCCATCTGATTTCCCAGATTTTCCATGCCTGCAGATACCAAGTGCATAATATTCACATAGGCCTGGTTTCCGTATATTTGTACCATGTCTAAATAAAGTATGTATTATTATTATTATTATTATTATTATTATTATTATTATTATTATTATTATTATTATTATTATTATTATTATTATTATTATTATGTATCACTTGGACCACTGTGATGTACCACTTGGACCACTGTGATGTATCACTTGGACCACTGTGATGTATCACTTGGACTACTGTGATATATCACTTGGACCACTGTGATGTATCACTTGGACCACTGTGATGTATCACTTGGACCACTGTGATGTATCACTTGGACCACTGTGATGTATCACTTAGACCACTGTGATGTATCACTTGGACCACTGTGATGTATCACTTGGACCACTGTGATAAACCACTTGGACCACTGTGATGTATCACTTGGACCATTGTGATGTATCACTTGGACTACTGTGATGTACCACTTGGACCACTGTGATGTATCACTTGGACCACTGTGATGTATCACTTGGACTACTGTGATGTATCACTTGGACCACTGTGATGTATCACTTGGACTACTGTGATGCATCGCTTGGACCACTGTGATGTATCACTTGGACCACTGTGATGTATTACTTTGACCACTGTGATGTACCACTTGGACCACTGTGATGTATCACTTGGACCACTGTGATGTACCACTTGGATCACTGTGATGTACCACTTGGACCACTGTGATGTATCACTTGGACCACTGTGATGTATCACTTGGACCACTGTGATGTACCACTTGGACCACTGTGATGTATCACTTGGACCACAGTGATGTATCACTTGGATCACTGTGATGTACCACTTGGACCACTGTGATGTATGACTTGGACCACTGTGATGTACCACTTGGGCCACTGTGATGTATCACTTGGACCACTGTGATATATCACTTGGATCACTGTTATGTACCACTTGGACCCCTGTGATGTATCACTTGGACCACTGTGATGTACCACTTGGACTACTGTGATTTATCACTTGGACCACTGTGATGTATCACTTGGACCAGTGTGATGTACCACTTGGACCACTGTGAAGTATCACTTGGACCACTGTGATGTATCACTTGGATCACTGTGATGTACCACTTGGACCACTGTGATGTACCACTTGGACCACTGTGATGTACCACTTGGACAACTTTGATGTATCACTTGGACCACTGTGATGTACTACTTGGGCCACTGTGATGTACCACTTGGACCACTGTGATGTATCACTTGGACAACTGTGGTGTACCACTTGGACCACTGTGATGTATCACTTGGACCACTGTGATGTATCACTTGGATCACTGTGATGTATCACTTGGACCACTGTGATGTATCACTTGTGTCACTGTGATGTATCACTTGGGCCACTGTGATGTATCACTTGGATCACTGTGATGTATCACTTGGACCACTGTGATGTATCACTTGGACCACTGTGATGTATCACTTGGATCACTGTGATGTACAACTTGGACCACTGTGATGTACCACTTGGGCCACTCATGTACCACTTGGACCACTGTGATGTGTAATTTGGACCACTGTGGTGTACTACTTGGACCACTGTGATGTACCACTTGGACCACTGTGATGTATCACTTGGACCACTGTGATGTATCACTTGGACCACTGTGATGTACCACTTGGACCACTATGATGTATCACTTGAACCACTGTGATGTACCGCTTGGACCACTGTGATGTACCACTTGGACCACTGTGATGTATCACTTGGACAACTGTGATGTATCGCTTGGACCACTGTGATGTACCACTTGGACAACTGTGAAGCATCACTTGGACCACTGTGATGTACCAATTGGACCACTGTTATGTACCACTTGGACCACTGTGATGTATCACTTGGACCACTGTGCTGTATCACTTGGATCACTGTGATGTATCACTTGAAACACTGTGATCTACCACTTGGGCCACTGTGATGTATCACTTGGACCACTGTGATGTATCACTTGGATCACTGTGATGTATCACTTGGACCACTGTGATGTATCACTTGGACCACTGTGATGTACCACTTGGACCACTGTGATGTATCATTTGGACCACTGTGATGTACTACTTGGACCACTGTAATGTATCACTTGGACCACTGTGATGTATCACTTGGACCACTGTGATGTATCACTTGGACCACTGTGATGTACCACTTGGACCACTGTGATGTACCACTTGGACCACTGTGATGTATCACTTGGACCACTGTGATGTATCACTTGGATCACTGTGATGTATCACTTGAAGCACTGTGATTTATCACTTAGATCACTGTGATGTATCACTTCGACAACTGTGATGTATCACTTGGACCACTGTGATGTATCACTTGGATCACTGTGATGTACCAATTGGATCACTGTGATGTACAACTTGGACTACTGTGATGTATCACTTGGACCACTGTGATGTATCACTTGGACCACTGTGATGTATCACTTGGACCACTGTGATGTATCACTTGGCCCATTGTGATGTATCACTTGGACTACTGTGATGTATCACTTGGACCACTGTGATGTATCACTTGGACCACTGTGATGTACCACTTGGATCACTGTGATGTATCACTTGGACTACTGTGATGTATCACTTGGACCACTGTGATGTATCACTTGGACCACTGTGATGTACCACTTGGACCACTGTGATGTATCACTTGGACCACTGTGATATGGAAAACGTGAAGAATTAGAATCTCATCGGAGTACAAAACAAATTCCAACCACACAATAGAGCGAAAAACTAATGTCAAAGACCTGGGAGTGATCATGTCAGAGGATCTCACTTTCAAGGACCATAACACCGTAGCAATCGCATCTGCTAGAAAAATGACAGGATGGATAATGAGAACCTTCAAAACCAGGGATACCAAGCCCATGTTGACACTTTTCAGGTCGCTTGTTCTACCAAGGCTGGAATATTGCTGCACACTAAATGCACCTTTCAATGCAGGTGAAATTACTGACCTAGAAAATGTGCAGAGAACCTTCATGGTATGCATAACTGCGATAAACAACCTCAATTACTGTGAACGCTTGAAGTTCCTAAACCTGTACTCCCTAGAACGTAGGCGGGAGAGATACATTATTATATACACGTAGAAAATTCTCGAGGGATTAGTACCAAACTTGCACATGGGGTGATCATAATGTCCCATCTGATTTCCCAGATTTTCCATGCCTGCAGATACCAAGTGCATAATATTCACATAGGCCTGGTTTCCGTTTGCTCTGGTTTTTTGTGACTGTGTTCCCCATTGGTGGGTGTGTTCCTGTCTCATGTCTGTCTTCGTTACTGTTGCTAACAATGGAGCCTTCAACTGTTTCTGGTAATTTATCTTCAGTATTTCCCTGGGCATCCCCTTGTTTACTATCTACCGTGGTATTGCTAGTTTGTACCACTGTTTTGTGTGTGTCCTTGTCTACACCTGTTTCCCCATCATTTATTTCACTGGAGCTACTGTCCCTCTTCAGGTCACCATCACTTATTTCTCCATTCTTAAATAGACTTTGCAAAAGCCTCTGACAAATGTGTCTACTCCCTACCAGGATACACAGCAATACACAATTGCAGACCAAACCAAGTTGGGGGTGGTATTGCAATCTATTACTCTAATGAAATATCCTGTTGTGACACCACTTGCTATAGTGATGAATATGGAGAAATATTTTTTAATTTTACTGCACAAAACCAAGACTCCCATAACAATCGGGGCCATTTACCGGTTGCCTCATACAAACATCCCAAATTTTAGTGATCAACTAAAAATCCTAATAACAAACAATCAAATGAACAAACACCACCTTATCTTAGCTGGAGACTTCAACATCAATCTTGGCCTACCAGATGACCAGCCAGTAACCGATTTCATCAACAATATGAACAACACACTTCTCATACCAACAATAACCAAACAATCCAGGCTTACCGAGACGAGTGCAACCACAATTGACCATATATGGATTAACATCCTAGCCCCCCTTAAATCGGGGATAATAACAGACAGCACTACAGACCACTACCCCACCTTCCTCTTAACAAACATTAGTAAACCACCCCTAGAATACACCAAAGTTTCATTTAGACTTCATGACCAGGCATCAATAAACAACTTCACAGCAGAGTTACAGACGGTTGCCTGGGCTATAGAATTTTCAAACGCCAACGGTATCGATGATTGGACAGACAACTTTCTTAATAAATTACATAGACTACAACAAACATTGTCCTATAAAAATGAAACAGATTATGAATAAACGGCTAGGATGCCCATGGCTAACTAACAGCTTACTAAAATTGTGGGGAATTGTGGGAGATAAGTCTATCTGGGACACCGCCACTTGCAACAAACAATCTCCCAGGGAGATGACCGACTAGTATAATTTTATTACAGTCATTCCCTTAAGGTATGTGAGAACTTTACCCACTCCTGGCCGCACTCGAGGGGTACCTTCGATATTCTCACACTCACCACAATACGCTCTGGACCAGTATAAATAAATCTGAGTAGATAATACTAATAATTATGGTATGATTAAATTTAAGTGGATTGTATGGATACTAGGGACTGATCAAGTAGAATGAAAAGGAGAGAACACACAATTAAGTTAATATGACCATCACTCACCTAATTAACAGCATCATAGCGGTGCACTGTCGATCGTTGACCTAGCTACAGTACATCTACTATTTATAACAATCTTGCCGGCCGACACAGAAGGTTAAAACAGAGAGTACTTAGCTTTAGATGAGTTGCTCCTGCGGTCTTGTCCGATCACGATGGTAAGGGTTGTCCCGTCGAGTCAAGGAAGATTAATTTCCTTGAACCCTTATACGCCCACGAGACCGGGCGTTATTTAACATTTGGTTGGTCGGGGTAGCGATTCAGATACTCTCACTATTCCGACCTTATTACTGTTTATACGTATAACTTTACACACTATGTATATCCTGGCTTGATGCCCCACTAGTTTATACACATTCACCGTCTCGATACTTGTATTTCGAGTAGATAAATTGCGATATGTTAGTTCATCTCCTCCACATCCAACATGGCGTCCCCGGGGGTGGCGTCCCTTCCACCCGGCGACACAGATATATTCAATTACAATTATTTACAACTCTGCTTCACCAGATCCACCATTTCACAATATTCCTCGAACATATTTCAGTCTCTTCTAATACGAAAACCACCCAGCATCAGGGTTTACGACTTTATCCTGTCGTATGGTCGCTTCACTGGAATTCAAAGTAGGCCTATAACAGCATCCCTAGCCGGTGGCACTCATTATTTCACAATTACTGCCCTATTATTGGGCCTCCTGGACCGATTGTCCCACTTTATACGTGTCGCACACGTTGATCTCACCCCACATTACGAAAGGAGGTAATTAAGTCCGATTTGGCGGTCGTATTCGCCAAATTCCACTTGCCATCACCGCCTGAAATCTGGTGGGTAGGCCGGGTTTTCACTCACTACCCCCCTCTCTGCCCTCCTCTTCCCGCTTCCTCCCCGCTGGTATGATGGTTCTTGGCTGATACCCACATAAACGTTAAGCTACCAGCGGTACATTAAGGATATCTGTTCATATTGGAAAGTTTATCAATTACAACTTTCGGAAAATACCAATATTTTCCACAAAAATCCATTAACAAAAAACATAATAATAATAATTATAATAATAATAATAATAATAATACTTTATTGAGACATGGTACAATGATACATGGTAGACAAGATACATAGGTATTAATGAGATGTACATGCCAAAAGCCCCTAATATGCTGTGCATTGCGGGCATTCTTAGGACTACTTAATTATAGACTACATGGTAAAAAGTTATGGTTGATAATTTATAAAATAAGTATATAGACGGGTATTCATACATAAAGAGTTTATTAAACAACATTCATCAGTTCTCACCAAACTAATAAAAAAAGCCAAACAGTTGTAGTACTCCAGCAGATTCACTGAAACAAGAGGAGATATAAAAAAGACCTGGAAAACACTTTAAC
The DNA here is from genome assembly GCA_009830355.1 of Cherax destructor. Classification (NCBI taxonomy): domain Eukaryota; kingdom Metazoa; phylum Arthropoda; class Malacostraca; order Decapoda; family Parastacidae; genus Cherax; species Cherax destructor. The sequence goes on along the minus strand of WNWK01057942.1, from coordinate 3,308 downwards.
AGATTATGGGCACCCACAAACTGAAAAAAACTAGGGATATTGTCCTAACTAAACCAAACGAAATACCACTACAGCCTATTGATACAGTAAACGATAAATGACTTCTTCTCAACCATAGGATCAAATCTTGCCAGCAAAATCCCAGATACCAATGCCCAAGCAAGTGATTACCTAGATGGGAATTTCCCATCCTCCTTATATCTTGCACCTACTGAACCCACTGAAGTCACCATGATAATTAAGTCACTTAAAAATAAATCAGGGCATCTGTCTCAAGTTCCAACCTTAATATACAAACGAGCCGCTGATGTCCTTTCATATCCTATTTCATTACTTTTTTACAAATCATTAGAAACTAGCACCTTCCCAACACTACTCAAAACAGCAAGGGTTACACCAATACACAAAGGTGGTGACCCCACAGACGTAAACAACTATAGGCCTATATCAAATCTACTGTTACTATCCAAAATCTTCGAGAAACTTGTGCACAAGAGATTATACTCGTTTATAACGACACAAAGCATACTCAACCCCTGCCAATTTGGCTTCATTAAAAATAAAAGCACTAACGATGCAATAGTAAAAAAGATAGACCTGCTTTACACAGCACTCGAAAATAAGGAATATCCATTAGGACTTTTTATTGACCTAAGGAAAGCTTTCGACACAGTAAACCACGGCATCCTACTCCACAAACTTGACCACTATGGAATAAGAGGTCATGCACTTGCATAAGTAAGTAAGTAAGTAAGTAAGTAAGTAAGTAAGTAAGTAAGTAAGTAAGTAAGTTTATTCAGGTATACACAAATACATTTACATACATTATCATACATAGCAGCATATGTGTAGAGAACCTAGGATAACCCAAAAGTCAGACAGAGTGACTTATTTCCATTGGGGTCCTTTTATACTTAATTTTTACATTGTAGGATATATATGTCATTATATTATAAAGGATATATGTATACTAGGAATAAGGTAAATAGAGTTATTTACATATACATGTGTGTTAACTAAAAAAATATAAAATCATTCTCCTCCCTTTCTGTCGCTACATTCATTAGGTACTTTTTAGTTCTCTTCTTGAACTGGTTCATGCTGTGACTGGCTTTGACATGTGCAGGCAGTCTGTTCCATTCCTTTATTGCTGTACAATAAAAGGTGTTTGAAGCCTGGCCACTGACTGTGGGAACTACAAAGTTGTGCTCTCTCCCCTTAGTACTATGTCTGCTTTGGTTCCCAGCCTTGACAAAATTGGCAGCAAGATATTCTGGACACTGTTTGTGAGCAATTTTATAAACTTGATTTAATTTAAGTTGTTTTACTCTGTCTTCAATATTCAGCATATCCAATTGTTGTAATTCATCCTGGCCTACATGCTCTCTTGGACCCAGGTCCAGGATGAATCTTACCATTTTGTTCTGGGTGATTTGCAGCTTATCTTTCAGTTTTTGTCAAGGCAGAGTACCATGAAGAGCAAGCGTAGTCCATATGACATTGTATAAGGGCTAGACATAGGGTCCTGCGAGCCTCAGTAGGTAGACACTGTGCTTGTCTGTAGAGGAACTTCAGTCTGGCATTCGCTTTCTTTACTACACTGTTCCCTATCAATTCTCCTGACATGCATGGGTCAAAGGGGATTCCCAGATATTTTACTGAGGAAACTGAAGTGATCGATTCCCCATTACACCGGATATTAAAATTATTTACCCTGCTCAGTTTATATTTCGTGCCAAAGAGTATGGCTTCTGTTTTCCCTAGATGTAACGATAGTTTGTTGTCTACTAACCATTTGCTGCAGGACTCCAGTTCCAGTGTTAATACGTTAGATATATCTTGTGGGTCTTTACCTGACACTAACAGAGCACTGTCATCCGCATACAGTAGGAGTTTGCACTTGACACTGATGGGCATATCATTTACATAACACAGGAATAATAAAGGACCCAGAATACTACCTTGGGGAACTCCACATGCTATCGGCAGTGGTTCTGATTCCGTTTTGTTGATTTTGAAAATTTGTTTCCTGTTGCTAAGATAGGACTTAAACCAGTCTGTGGAACCTATGCCGATAGCTTGAAGTTTCTTACATAATATATTGTGGTTGACAGTATCAAAGGCCTTTTGCAAGTCTAAAGTTACCATTCCTATGAGGTTCCCTATAGACATTTCAGTTCTCATGTAATCCATCAGATTAATTAGAGAGGTGTCGGTTGAGTAAGATCTCCTAAAGCCTGATTGGTAACTATGAAGAATGTTGTTGTCACTAAGATATTTAACTACTTGACAGTACACTGCCCTCTCTAGAATTTTGGATATTACACTGCGTATACTAACAGGCCTATAGTTGCTGACATCAGACCTACTATTTTTCTTGAAGATAGGAGTAACTCTGGCCTCCTTGAACCCATCTGGCACTGTATTAGTGGTGATAGACAAATTTATTATGTGAGCAATGGGGATTGCCAGTTCAGAGGCACCATCTTTTAGGAACTTAGACGGGATGTTATCTGGGCCGGTGCTCTTAATTGGGTTTAACCTGCTTAGTTCTTTTTGCACGAAGTCATGAGATACACTTACTAGCTGACAACTGTTTGGAGTTACTCCTTTATTGGTATAGTATGTTTTAAATTTATCAGAGTCTGTGTTAAAGGTATTTGATGCAGCTGGTAGCTTACTTACTAGTGTTGATGCGACAGTTGTGTAGTATGAATTAAAACAATTTGCCACTTTAGTTGTTTCGTGGCATACCTCGTTATCGACATTTAGAACTATGTTAGATCTATCTACGGGTTTATGGCTATATCCCAACTGTTTGAGTTGTTGCCAGAGCTTTCTAGGGTTATTCTTGTACTCTTCGATCTTTGAGCAATAGTGTCTTGCCTTTGCGCCTTTTATAAGCCTCTGCACTCTGTTCCTCACCCTTTGGAATTCATTTAGTGCTGCAATATCCTGTCTGTCTGCCTTAAATCTTTTATCAACTGGTCTCTGAATTTCATATTATCTAATATCTCAGTAGTCATCCAGGGTTCAGTTCTTCGTTTAATCCTAACCTCTTTAACTGGTGCAATATTATCAAGGATGGCAGTGAACATTGTTTTGAATTTTTCCCAGGCATCATTTACGTCCGTGCAACTTGTTATCAATGACCAGTCACAATTGTGTAGCATATTTACCAGTGTTTCTTTACTGTAGTTTCTAGTTGACCTAACTTTTATTGTCTTGTGTAGGCCTATCTGTTCCCTAGTAATTTTCCTGGTACAGTAAATGATGAAATGATCACTAAGACCTGTGGTAATGACCCT
>WNWK01057941.1:0-10593 GCA_009830355.1 Cherax destructor | reverse complement strand
GGTCCCCACATTTATTATAGGGTGGCCATGGGAATGGGGGGAGGGGGTGGCGGGGGCAGTTTTGATTCCTGTTTTTATCTTTTGGGGGGGAAGCCCCCCCTTGGCCCCCTCCCTGCACCCCCCAGGATAAAGGGGAAACCCCCGTTGTTTGGGAGGTAATTAATAATAATAATGATAATACAAGTACATGTACAAGGTATACAGACCATAGCTGACATTAATGACATATCTTAAAACCCCCTTGATGCAGGCTTTTCCCCCAAATGGGAACCCAGGATGGGCCAAACCCCAGTCCACAAAACCACAGGTACCTTTTTTCTGATGGAAAACAGAAACCGGTGCTTCGGAAACCGCCCTAATATTTCCACCTGTATCGGGGTAAACACGGAAAGCCCCTGTGAGCTGGTGCGCTCCCAAATCAGCTTCGGGACATTAACTCGACCCTAAGCTCCCCTGGGTCCGGAGTTCGAATCTCCTCCGGATGGCGGGAAAACTTAGGACGTTTTTCCATAAGACCCCTTTCTGTCCCTGTTCCCCATCAGTGAAAAGGGGGACCGGGGTGTTGGGAGGTTGGTCGCCCCCTAAAATTTTTGCAAATTTTGCATAACAAGCGGGTTTTTAATAAATAAATTTCTTCGGTTTTTTCCCAGGAGGGGTTTGCCCCAGGATAACCCAAGAAATCGTGCGTCATCGAGGGCTGTCTGTCTTATTTCCATTGTGGGCCTTTAAACTTGCCCCCAGGAGGACCCACACCAGTCCACTAACCCCGGTACCTTTTGCTGCTAGGGGAACAAAAACGGTGTAAGAAACACGTCGAAATGCCACCCCCGGGGAATGAACCCCGGGCCTCCATGTGTGAAGGGGGCTCTGCTCATAGCACTAGCTATGGCTGTATACCTTGTTTTCTGGTGTTTACCTGGACCTGGAGTTTACCTGGAGAGAGTTCCAGCTATTGGTGGGGAGAAACCCGAAAAAAAGAAAGAGTCGTGCATTTAAATAATATTACCCACTGGTCCACTGGTATGTCCATTTACGGTCTAATCCCCTTCAGGTTACAAACACCCAGCGCTGCATTTAAAACTATAAAAAGGAAAAGGCCCCGGTCGGACCAGACCTCATGTGGATCAGGTATTATATTTTATATACTAATTATTTTTGGGGTTTAAAGTTGATCTTTAAACCCTTTTGGGGGTACTAATCCGGATAAAGTTTTTCTTACTATTGAAGGATCTACATATTGTTGTATTCTTACCATTGAAGGATCTACTATATTGTTGTATTCTTACCATTGAAGGATCTCTATATTGTTGTTTCTTCCATTGAAGGATCTACTATATTGTTGTATTCTTACCTTTGAAGGATCTCTATTTTTGTATTCTTCCATTGAAGGATCTACTATATTGTTTATTCTTACCATTGAAGGATCTACTATATTGTTGTATTCTTACCATTGAAGGATCTCTATATAGTTGTATTCTTTTGTGAAAAAAACACGGGCCCTCATTTCTAGGCTTTTTGAACAAAAAATCCATGGTAATGTCCAAACAGAAGAAAATACATCTAATGACTGCTGGGGCAGGTGATGTAAGGGCATATGTCCTCAGAAAAGCATGCTCTGGCGACATATTTAACAAAATGTTCCATCACGAATGTATTTGTGTAAGAGCGAGACCCCCCCTGCGGGGCCCATCGCCGTACTGTTTGTTGTTATTGTTAGGGGCCCCCGGGGGTGGTGCCTTTTGTGTTCGCGGCTCTCCAAAGCGGTACCCTAAATCCCCCCCTTCTAAAATATCGATACATAATCCTAAAACGGTTAGGTGGGTGACGTGTACGTCCAGCCCTTCTAGCCCTTGACCCTTTTCCCCGGGTTCGGTATTTTCTAGCGGGGTTTACTATCTACTGGGCGGCACCCTTTATTTCAATGGGGGTAGCCTGAAAAGGCTTCCTGGAGAAACCGAAGCATCTTTCGAAACATCTATTGGTGTATCTTGAATTCCCGCACTAACATTGGTTTCAACTGGGGATAAGTGTCTTGTGATACAGTAGTCTCTTCACCATTTGGTAGCAATGGGGGCTTGGGGTTGCGGGAGTCAATCTTCCAAAAGGACCCTCTTGCATCCACGGGCTCTTGGAAAGGGTCCGGGGTGACAAAAAGGGTGGGCATGGGGGCCCCTAGGGGAAACACGTAAATATTTAAAGGGTCTCTCTGGGGGGTAGCATTGGCTTAACCAATGATCTAATAAGTGAAGGGCATCGGTAAACAGTCTGCCAGTGTTGAACCGGTAGTTGCAGATTTCGTTCATTGTAACGCTTATATAGTACCATTGAACCCTCCCTTACCATTCCCGGGGGTTGTATTGTTTTCTGGAACCCCCTTTGTTAAAAACCATAAATTTCATTACTCATGAACGAGGACCCCCTGTCTGGGATATGGGCCGGCATCCCAAAAAGCGAATAACGGGGAAAGACAACGTGAAGTTGAAGCAGTCATTTTTACGGGGAACACAAAGGAAACCAGAATATTCATCTACTATGAAAGGAAATACCTATTCTGGTTTATGCTTGGGAGGCCCTTTAAATCTATACAGTCTCTCGAAAGGCCGGGTGGCTTTTATGGTAGTTTCTCTGGCTGGTGAAAGTTTGGCTTGCACTCTGCACATACTCTGCATGATCTGACCCTTGTGCCCCTCTTCCACTGAGTAGGGCATATTCTTAGATTTAACAAAATAAACGGCGTGTAACTCCTGGAAAAAAGGCCTTGTGGAGCTCTGGGGTGATTCAAATCATGACATGCTGCTCCACAGTAGGACCTAGAAATGCACCCCAGGTGAAATTTTTTCTTCACCCGGTCGATACAGAATTAAAAGTTATAACACGATAGTTCCATCCCCCAGCGTAATATCTTGTCATTCTTGATCTTTTTTTGTGCTTTTGTCAAACATATAATCACGGACCGTTGGTCAGCCCTTCAGTGAAATGCTGCCTGTTAAATAATGCCTCCAGTGGCGAACTGTTTTATGATCCCTGGGCTTCCTTTTCTACACAGCATAGCACTTCTCTGATCCAAAAAAGTTCTTGAAAAGAAAGCAACGGGACGTCCTCCCTGAGATAGGACTGCAGCAATGGCAACTTCAGATGCATCCGTTTCCCCCCCTGAATGGAGGGACTCATAAATGGCCTGAACTACTGATTTTTCAATACCCTGTTTGAGAGTAAAAAAGCAGTTTCTCCCTTTGCCCAAGGAAATATCGTGCACTCGTGGGCGAACTTTACTTGAATAGTTGTAGACCCACTGTGAGAAATAAAAAAAAGACCAAGAGTTCTTGGGTGACTTTTTGTCTTGGGGCTTGGAAGTTCCGTGGGCCGAAGTCTTTCGGGGGTGGGGGATATTGCACCTCCTTCCACCACATAACCAAGGATGTTAAGCCTTTTATGGAAAAAGTGCACTTTTCTTCATTGTAACTGAATTTTTCTTCTTGGCATTTCCCAAAAACTTATCAAGGTTTGCATCATGTTCCCCCGGGGCTTGCCACAAATGGTAACAATCTAAATATGCATAATTTCCCCATAAGTTGCTCTTCCTGAATGAGTGAATCCAAAACTTTGGGGAAAAGGCTACCCCATTGAACCCCCAAAAGGGACTCTGGTAAACTGATAGAGGCCGTCACTAACCTGAAACGCTGTGTATGGTTTATCTTCATTCAAAAGGGACTTGATGATAGGCACTTCGTAGATCAATTGTCTAAACACATAGTACTGAGCAATTTTGTTCACTGTATCATCAATTCAGGGAAAATCCTCAAGAAGTGTAAATTTGTTGATTGTCTCAGAAAGTCGATAGCCAGCCTCCGTTTCCTATAATCATCCTTACAACAAGACCGTGCACGCCACGGGGAAAATTTTTGGTTCTATAATACCCCCCTTCAGCAGCCTCTGAGTTTCTTTCTCAATGAAAATCCTATCTTCATAAGAATAGCGGCGTGACAGGATATAGGATGACAATCCGCAGTAAGATTCAAAAAACTTTTGGGGGTCTACCCTTAAAGTGCTAAGACCACAGACAACGAGAGGCAGTTCACCCCCATATTTGGTAACACACCATGACGCTTTTGAAAGTCCCGACCGGATCACATCAGAGCACGTTGTAGAACAGCTAAATGTACATCTTGATAATCCCTTCATTAACTCTAAGGTTTCCACAAAACCTAACGTCTGAATAGAGAAGTGTTGATCCCTGGGAAAAGGTACCGATAGTGATGTACCGTCAAAGGGGTGGCGTTTAACTACGTCAAGGTTGATGAAACCCCTGAGCTGCCACTGTCAATCAGACCATCTACTTCGTTCCCTTTTATGAACATTTTACAACTGCCTTTGACGTAATTTGGAGCAGCCGCAGAAATCAGTTAGATCGCCTGGTCGGGAAAGCATGAAGCACTAGCTCTTGTTGTTATTAGCCCACATACTTTAGCAAAGTGACCTTTTTTATATTTATGGCACATTGCTTAGGCCCGGGCACTTTTGGGCGGGATGTCTTGAAAAAACCCCAAAAGAAACACTTTGTGCCTCGCTGCTGTCACTGAAGCAGGTTCCACGGTAACCTCATTAAAAAAGTCTTGGGCGGGGTTACAGCACTTACCACTCGAGAAGGTTGGGTACTGTACACTTCAGAATTCTTCTGAGCTGAATCTAATGATCTTTCCTGGTCAAGGGTAGTGGCTAAGTCCCGGTTTTATTCTCCAATAAACGCTGCCTTTTTTGGTGATTGAGGGCCCCTGATAAAAGCATCCCCGATGGACTCTTCCTATGGAAAACTGTCCCCCTCGGAAGTTAGTCCTTACCTAATATTTTCAATGCTTGAAAGTATTCCTCTGGATTCCCAATCTGTGGCGGCATTGCAAGACGATATCGTGCAAAGATTTCATTTGGGCTTAATATACTGAGACTTGAGGGCATTATAGCATCTTCATAGGTATTACACTCAGAAAAAACCTCATAGATTTTAGGTGACACAAAGTTGATGAGCAGGTTGATCTAGATCTTCCTGAGGAAAGGCTCTCAAAAAGTTTTCGAAAATCTTAAACCAGTGCTTCCATTCCTGAGCAGCCGTTGATACACTGGGGGCAGGTCTAGCCTCTCAGGTTTCAGTAAACGCTCCATTTTGCTGTGTATTAGCTCAGAATCGCCACCAGGTAGCCCAGGATATTTGTGTTCAATAAATTGTTGTGATAAAAACACAGGCCTCTTTAGGCTTTATTGGAAAACAAAATACATGGTACATGTCTGCAACAGAAGAAAATCATCTAATGACTGCTGCTGGGACAGGTGATGTAAGGCATATGTCCTCAGAAAAGCTATGCTACTGGCGACATTTAAAAACTTACCATGTAATCTGCATCACGAATGGGTAAAAGGGGAGAAAACCCCCATGCTGGGCCATCGCCGTACTGTTTGTTGTTATTGTTAGGGGGCCCCCGAGGGGGTGCCGTAGGGCCTGCTGCGGCCTCCCCAAGAGCGGTATCACTACAATTCTTACCATTGGGATCTATATATAGTTGTATTCTTACCATTGAAGGATCTACTATATTGTTGTATTCTTACCATTGTTGTATTGTTCACTGTGGGCACTTTCTGTATAAAGTTTTGGGGATTTTCTTTTGGGTTTTCATGGCTTCTTACGGGTTTGGGACCATCTTCACATAATTATATAAATATAATCATTGCCTTCCCCACATTAAGCCAGATTACCCCATTCCCCCGACTCGTGGCTCAAGTGGTAGTCCATCAACTCAACTGCAGATATAAGGTTGATCTCGGACGAGGGAAACGTCGGGCCCTTTTCCTTCCCCCCCAGGAGTAAGTATATTCTTATAACATTTAATGGGTTAGGGAACTAAACTCGTAAGGGGGCATACAACACAGGGGAAAATGGGACAAGTTCGTCCGAAATGAGGAATTATATGTTAATCATTGGGCTTTCCATTCTGTTTCCCCCCCATCAGAAAAAGGGTACCTATGTTAGTGGACTGGGTGGGTCGCATCCTGGGACAAAACTGACCTAATTTGCGGAAATGCTCAGCATAACAAGGGGCTTTCTATAACTAGTAGTATGTCATTGATGTCAACTATGGTCTGTATACCTTTACATTACTTATAGAAATAAAACTTATTATAATTATTATTATTATTATAATGTCTAAAATAAGATAAAAACTTATTATACTTCGTGTACCTGTGCCTAAATAAACTTTTCTTGAATCAAAAGACCATTCTTAACTTGAAATTATAGCAGCTATTTATTTCGTTTCCCATTCTTTCAGGACGATAATGACGAAAACGATGGGGGGATCCCAAATATTTTAAAAGCACCAGTAATAATAATACATAATATCTTTATTTATACCAGTACATGTACAAGGTATACAGACCATAGCTGACATCAATGACGTACTATATAAAAATCCCTTGTTTGGAGCATTTCGGCAAATTAAGTTAATTTTGTTCCCGGATGACCCCCACCAGTCTGCTCCCCCGGTGCCCATTTCCTTAGGTGAACATGGAAAGCAGGTGTTATTATGGAAACCGTCTAATGTTTTCCGGCTGTCCGGGGATCGACCCCGGCCACAGTGTGTGGCTGAATGGCACAATCGCTGGACACCAGATGAAGAGATCACTAAACCTGTAGGGATCATGCAGTGCTTGAAAGGGGAGGAGTCAGGTTCGACCCAAGGAAAGGAGGATGGGACCAATTTTTTGGATCAAGACCCCCTAAATGCAAAAAAAACCCCTTTTCCCCGGAGGGGGAAATAGTCAAACTTTATTAGGTTAGCTTGAGTTACACTTTACAAAATTTTCCATATTAAATAAAAAAAAGACACAAACTCTACTGGAACAATACACACACAACCCCCACATAGAAGAGAGGAGCTTACCAGATGTTTTGGGCCGACGGGTGGTTTTTTGTGCACTCCATATCCTTGTACAGTAGGGGGCATATAGTCACAAAAGGCCTAGGGCTAGGCCCCAAAAGGTTCAATTGTACATTTGGTTTTTATCTCAGTTTATTATCTGTTACAAGCAAATTTAGGAAATTTAAAAATTTTCTTAATATAACTGGTATCTCATTTTTATTAATAAAATATCTTGACATGTCACATAGGTTATTATCTGTCTATCTCTATTTCCATTTACAAAGTCACACTTTTTGTTAGTGTGATTTTGAAAATGGTCCATGTCAAACCAAACTCGTCGTAACCCCTCTCTTCTTTGGGGGTTATTTTGTATTTCCCATTTTAAAACCCTTTTTAAAGTTTCACATTATTTTGAGGCTTAACAAAAAATTACTTTGATGGGTACCTAGATCAAGAAAGGTTCTACATGTAAACCATAGTGTTCCTCTATTAGAAAATTTTTTTCTTGACCCTTGGTGATATTGTCCCCCCTTTGCCTGGGTCCCGTCTGGAAAAAGCCCCAGGCCGGGAAAAACTGGCGAACCACTACACTCCCCTTTTGTTTTGCCCGACAAAAAAATTTAAGTAGGATTCTTTTTAAAAATTTTTTTTTAACCCTTTGGATCATGAAGGACCTGGACTGGGAGGAGTTGGGTTTGATCTGAGGGTAAACTCAATCCTCAAATCAGGAACTCTTCGGGCATCGCCCCTTTTCCTTTGGTGCCCCCTAATCAATGAAGACCATTCATGGTGATTTCATGTGGTTCAATTTTCTTTTCAGGTTTACCCCCCTGCGTTTTAAGGCTCTTCTACCCAGGCATCTCCTCTGAAGCCAGTTATGTTCTTGACTGTCTAATCAATCAAGCTTTGCTGCTAGTTTTTTTGATTATAATAATAATAATAATAATGTTGTTAGCGCCCCCCAAATGGCCATTTCACGGCTTACCAGGTCAGGGGGTTTAAAACCCCCAGATGAATTTGGGGATAATCATGTTTGACTCACAAAATCATAATGAAAGGTTGAAAACAACTACAATAAGTTTCATCCAACTAGGTATAATACCCCAAAGGAAGGTGATAAATATCCCTAGAATCTCTTCACTCATCAATTAAAGTAGAATAACCCTAACAAATGGGTGAAAACAGTTCTGTAATTCGGGGGACACAAACCCCATGGGGTCTGGACATTTGGAAAATGGGAGGTGATCATGGAGCATCTGGAAAATGGGGGGTGATCATGGCTGATGGGGAAAAAAGGGTAAGTGATACAAGTAATATTTTTTTTTCCTTTTATTAATATGTAAAAATAGATTTCCCATAAAAAATGTTTCAATTCAACAGCAGTGAGAAAGCAAATTTAATGATAAACAATTGAGCATGACCATTACTTTTATCTGTATCCTGTCAGCGGTTTCCCTCCTCCATATATTAACACAAAAAAAAGATATAAACTTTTTCGCAATTTTCTGAGACCAGTTTAACAAACCACATTCTAAAGCTGTCAAATAAAAAAATATAAACTTAGTTATACCCAAAGAATCTTTTTAACCTTACTCATTGTAAATAAGACTTAAATGCGGACTGGAAAAATTCACTGATATCAACAATTTGGAAGGAAATTTTAGATTTTCTAAGGTTCTTTCCCAAAATTGGGGAAATTTTCTTCCTCCATGTCTGTCTGTTTCAACCATCTGCTCATTACCCAGAGCAACAAACAAACAGGCCCAAATTATTCAAACAAAGTTAATATATATAATCTTGAAAAATAAATTTTATCAACAACTTTAAATATATTTAAACAAAATTTTTTATATTGAAAAAAAAAATATGCACAAAAGTAAATTACACAAATTACTGGCTCGAAAATTTATATAAAAACTGATAAAAGCACAACTTGGAAAAGAATCCTAACACAGCACAATAATCACTGTAGTTAACAAAAAATCAGGAGAATTTATAACCCAGAAAAGAAACTTCAGCTGGTGAGGCATAGAAAAAAATTATTATTAGACTTCATTTAAAAAGCTTTATAAGTAAGTGTTGAGGGGTGTAAAAAGAGCTCATGGGTGGTGCATAACAAATGATCGGGGAAGTGCTTCACCCCGGATCTTGAACAGACAGTAAAACCCTTCCTTTAAAAAGGATTCGTTCCTAAGCCCACGTTGGTACAAAATCTGTTGCTAAGTGGGGGCATCTATAATGGTAGTGGGTTTATATCAACCATTTTTGATTTGTTTAATGTCACCTTTCACCATTTATAACATTTCTGGAAATTTTTTAAATGTTTATACAGTAGTGTACTGTATATTGTAATAAACAGAATGAAAATGAGCTCTTTATACTTTTTAGGTATGTTGGTCAGAAAGCCTGTTGAAAGTCTATGTCGCAAATGGGGAGAAGCATATACATAGAAACAATGCAATGGTCAGGGTGTTTACAGACAATGTGTAGGCATCACCTTAGAGTAGTATGTTTATGGGGTAGAGAGGGACATTGTTGGGACTAGGAAAATCTTGTGAAAATTTAAAATACTATGACTGGAACAATTCACTGTTAACCCCCCACTTCAGAGGGAAATGTTAAAATGTTTTGGTCCATTCTGGACCAGAAACAAGTAAAAACCCAAAGGAAAACAAGGCAAAACTAAGACGATCAGAATTATTCACAAAATGTGGCCCTTGTTCTGCACTGCATGGCTGCTGAGAGCTATTGAGGGAAAATGTATTAAAAAGACAGAGGTCGGTATTTATGGGGTCAGAAACAGATCTGGTGGCGATTATCCAAAAAAAAAATCAGATTGTATGGTTAAAAATGGAGTTGTGACAAAAGGCTGGAATAGGTCTCCTGTTTGCTTCCCCATACTAGACCAAAACAGATAGACTGCATGTAATCTTTATAAATAACTTTTTTCCCTACATACTTTATACTGAATACTTGGGGTTTTCAAAATACATATGTAATTATGATGTGTTCATTTTGTAAGCTTAAATAATACTTTTTTTAATTCTTAAACCTAATGTAATGATACTGACAAAATAGTTTCACAAATTGAATTTTTTTACAGTAGAGTATATAATAGACAACATGTTCACACAGTACCATCAAATTTTTTTAAAATTAAGAAAATTTTTCCCAAAAGGCAAAACTTCCCTCAAAACCCTGTTGCTACTGCAGTCTCCCGTATCATGCAACACTGATAACATTTTTAGTTGAAATTTTTGAATCAGGTGGAACATCTTGAAAAAAGCGAAAAGGGATTATTTTTACAGTATTAAATTTAAAACAAGTGCCAAATATGTATGGGTCTTTTTAAAAGGTGGGTTTTAATGGTTAGTGAAGGTGTAAATTAGCATACAGCTGGTTCATTAAATTTTTGTCATAAGAGTCTTCCAAGATGGGACTCCCCAGTTAAGTTCTGTGATTGCATGAGGACACTGAATATTCAAAAATTAATTCTGTATGGTCTTCTATAGAGGACAGTTTATTAATATATTGTGAATTGTTGAGGTACCCCAAAGTCCCCCAAAGGGACCATGCCTCTTTTTTTGTAGGGAAAAACAAGTGCTATTTGAGCGTGGAATTTTGGGGATCAACAATTTACCTATCTTGCTCTCTACTAGTTAGCTGTCCAACCAAAAAAAGACCT
>WNWK01057940.1:0-10593 GCA_009830355.1 Cherax destructor | reverse complement strand
AGGAAACTGGACAAAATTTCACCAGGTGCCAGATCAACCAGGCTGTGAGGATATGTGGGGCAGCGGGCCTAAGCAACAGCCTGGTTGACCAGGCAGCCCCAGACGGCCGGGCCCCCAGGGCCCGGGGCTCAGAGATAATATCTGAAACTCTTCAAAGGTATAAATGTATATCAGGGAGGGGGGGCAGCGTTGGAAAAAGAGCACACTGTATCAACATGCGTGGACCACGACTGTTCGCCATTACACTGGTCACAATTTTGAAAAGTTGTATGTTTTTTAAATGAGATTAGTTAATTTTATGTATTTTCGCCCTGAATCCAAATATCACCTTGAAAAATGCTTATTGGCTATAGGTTTAAAGATACGAGACATCTAATATTTGATTATTTTATTATAATACTATATCTTTTAAAGATTGATGGACTGATTAATCGACTCAAGGCTGGGGGGGCTGATTACCTCAAACTCCTATGTTCTTCACCATTCTCCTTTTTTATTGGGCTGATGAAGACTGTGGGGAAAAGTTTCTCAATAAAAATACCCCAAATGTTGACATTTTCTAGTCTGATGTTCAGATTTCAGGAAAAACTCGTTTATAGTAATCTGTGTTTCTTATAGAGATTCAACTGACAATGATGACGAGAAAGATGAGAAAAACTGAAGTCGCACCATAATTTTGTGTTCAGGGGAATTTTTTTTGAATGAGATTCCAAACGCTGGCGAAGACTTTTTTCTCTGTCTCTGTCTGTCTGTCTGTCTGTCTCTCTCTCTCTCTCTCTCTCTCTCTCTTTTCTCTTCTCTTCCCTTCATCTATCTATCTATATCTATCTATCTATATCTATCTATCTATATCTATCTATCTATATCTATCTATCTATATCTATCTATCTATTCTTCATCTATCTTCTTTACGCAGGGTTTGACAAGATTAGGTTTGGGGGTTTCCCAACTTTTTTTAAGCCAAGAGCTCTCTCTATCATCTATCTTATCTATCTTTTATCCATCTATCTCATATATCCATCTATCTATACTATCCATATATATCTATCCCTCTATCTCTCACAGGGGTTTGACAAGATCAGGTTTGGGTTCCTAACTTTTTACTTACAAGATTTTTTTCTCTCTCTCTCTCTCTCTCTCCTCTACCCCTCTCTCTCCCTCTCTCTCTCTCGCCTGCACACGTGTGTAATCCCTTTCCTCAGCCTTCCACTTGTTTGATCCTTCCTGTATCTCAAACCCCTGTTACCACCCCCCTTTCCACCACCTTCCCACTTTTCCCTGTTTTTTCCCATTTACATTTTCCCTTCCCCCTGTTACCACCCACTTCAATTCCTTCTCCTTCCTCTTGTCCGGGGTCGTGGGTCGGGTTTTCCCGCGTCAGGGTTGTCCTGGTGGTCGGGGTCAGGGGGGTTATCCTGGCCAGGACCGGTCAGGGTTATCCTGGTCAGGGGTTTTCCTGCGCAGGGTTGTCCTGGTGGTCGTGCGTCAGGGTTGTCGGGGTCGGGTTGTCCTGGTGGTCGTGGGCAGGGTTGGGATAATCTCTGTGCAAAAACCCCAAAAGGAAGAACTTTGCACCCCCTTTTTCCTCTTCCTTCTCCACCTCCTTTCCACCTCCTCTTCCTCTTTCCCCCTCCTCCTCCTCCTCCTCCTCCCCCTCCACATCCTTTCCCTGTGTGTTAGGGTAAACCACTCCCACAAACCGTTAGTCACGGGATCTACCCCACCACAATGTAATCCAAGCCTCCCTCCCTTTTCTCTCTCTCTCTCTCTCTCTCTCTCTCTCTCTCTCTCTCTCTCTCTCCCCTCTATCATAAAAAAATCAACACTACTTCCTCTACTTTTCATCAATCTAATCGTATTTTTCTTACGATGTCTGTGAGGATCTACAACGGCTAATTACTTAAAACCAATCATAACACAATGAAAATCGCCATTTGAATAATTAATCTGATAATGTCAGCTGATTTATCTTTTAGAGAACAAATAAAAATGTTTTTGGGGCCCACGAAAATAAAAGAGGGTAGAGAATTTTTAAAAACCCGGGAAATAACGTTAGGGGAACTGTTCAAATCACTTGTGTCGGAAATACTGTTCAGGTTACAGCCCGTCCCGAGAGGGGAAAAAAAACTTGAGAGATAGAGTGTTTGCTGTCCACATAGAAGCTATCAGACACTTAAATTACTTAAAAACCAAAAAATGGCAGGTTCTCTTCGGGGCAAACGACAAAGGAGATGCAGATAAAGAGGGCCCAAATCCCAAATGTTCAGAACTACCAGTCAGAGATATAAAGTTACTGTAAAATAGATCCCGTGTGAAAATAGGGGTCCACTGATACAATATAGAGAACTATATCAACATTCCTGGGCCTACAGTTTTTGCCTGCCACCACCAAATATCAAAATATTGGAGAATGGAGGAGGTTTCCCGAGAAACTGGATTCCTTCCTCCCCTGTGCAAGATCAACCAGCCCGGGTGGGTATGTGACTGACCCGACAATCAAAAGGGGGGGCCAGGGCCGTCATAGGGAAAAGGGAAAACCCCCAGAGAGATACGGGGTAAATCACCATCTGAACGACAGTGTCAACACTGAGCAATACTCCAAGTGAAAGCACAAAAAACTGTTGGTGTTATTTCTCTTGTTTTTAAAGTTCTATTACACCCCCCGTCATTTTCTTAGTCTTTGCACCATTGCTTTATTGTGTTTTAAAAAAAATAGGTCAAAAAAAGGGGGAGAGAGAGAGAAGAAGAGAGTATCAAAACTGTAATATAAACACAAAAAAAATGTCTCTCCATATAACAAACAGCAGTTTATTGCTTTTTTTCTCCGTTTTTTACTAGATTTCCTCCCGAAGCCCCCTTTTATTTCTTAGCACAGACGATGGAAACAAGCCTTCTTTGACTAAACTAAAAGAAAAGACATTAACTCCATAATACACTGTGTGCCGTGCGCCCCCAACCTCTATGTTACCTCAAACTCAAAAAAAATTTTAAGTCTTGTAAACCATTTGGGGGTTTTTCCCCAAAAAAATCTTACCTAAATGGTACCAATACCAATAAGTTAATGAACAAAACATGGAACACTATGTATTTTTAAGGGAAAAGTTTCGTCGTTAAAGATACCGGCTAGAAAGTGTCTCCTGTTAATTTTCCTATTACCGGAAGGAAACTAATTAAATCCTTTCTAATTAATCGTCCTCACCTGCCGCTACCTGACGCCCAGAGAGAAGAGCGTACCACCCTATTCCCATTAGAGCGGGTTTTGCCGCTTATCTGTAAAATCGACTCTAATGAGGGTACTGTATAGCCTTATGTCCCACTTCCCCGCCTCAGGACCGATCTCACCCTTTTCATTGAGGGAGATTGAGGGCTTCGTAGGGGTAACTATAGCAGGTAGCCTGAGATCAGGTTCCAACTCTCAGGTGAACCTAATTACTGTACAGGTGAGTGCGTAGCCTGGCGTCTGTCCCTCGGTACTTGTAAATCCGGGCGCGGCGAGAGGGAGGGACATTTTCCCCTTTCATGTACCGGCTGTTTTTGTTCCACATGGTAAAGAAAACAGGCACAATACCGTGATTGGAACAATACACAAATAACCCCAAGGAGAGAGAGAGAGAGAGAGAGAGAGAGAGAGAGGAGAGAGAGAGAGAGAGAAAAGAGAGAGAGAGCTTATTACGACGTTTAGGTCTGACTTTGACCATTGACAAGTCACACTAATGGAAGAGAGTGGCGAGGAGGACAGGAACGGAAGAGGCAGTGGTAATGCTGGTAGTGGAAGTAGTGTAAAAGGTTGTAGAAAGTAGGAGTGCGTTTTTGCCACAAGAGATAAAAGGCGAGAGACTAGAGGCCCAAGTCGGACCGAAACGTCGTCAAAAGCTACATTCTCTTCTATATGAAGTTTGTGTATTTAACCAGAGTAAATGGATGCCCAGAAGTTAGTAGTTTATAGATGGTCTCATTTTAAGGGGGAAGATCCAAAGACCCCAAATGGAAATGAGCGTCTCAATGTATCTCCCAGCTTTTATTATCTCCTAGCGTCTCATATGTATCTCCCAGTGTCTCATGTATCTCCCAGTGTCTCATAAGTATCTCCCAGTGTCCCTTCCTCCCAGCGTCCCTATAATAAATCGCCTTCGGAACATTTGTCAATAAAGAAGCGAGCTTCGTTTACCCAGGAAAATCTTTCAATAGAATCTAATACCGCGGACGGGTTAGAGTCAGTACTGGGTTCTGACCGGTCCGGTCAGAACCCGACGAAAATCGAGAGGTAAACTTTAAAGGGAAATTAGTGTTGGGGGTAATAAGCTGATGCAGTCGTCTACTTGATACTATGCTGAATCCTCGTATTTTTTTTTCGTCTAAAGTAATTTGAGGTGAGTATACTACACGAGTACCTGGGTACTCGTGTAGTATTTCGGTACCACTAAGTACCCATACCCCTAAACCCCAAAGGTAAAGGTAAAGGTATGGTACTCTCCTAGAGGTAGATCTGTACCTCTCTAGGTGTTTTTGGTTGTGGTTAATTCACATCTAATCCAACCTCTTAATAACTATCGGGATGCCTCGCTGATTCCTTTTGTTTTGAAGACCTTGTCGTATCTATTTTTGAAACTGTGTATCCCAATTATCTCTTCATCTGG
Organism: Cherax destructor; assembly: GCA_009830355.1. Lineage (NCBI taxonomy): Eukaryota > Metazoa > Arthropoda > Malacostraca > Decapoda > Parastacidae > Cherax > Cherax destructor. Next base: position 5,956 of record WNWK01057940.1, on the reverse strand, counting down.
TCCGATTGCACTTACTACACTGAGACTGAACAGTAGTCTTATCGTTCCTGCATGTAGCTTGAAAGGTGTTTGTATGCCCAGTGAGGCTGTTTGCCCGGCACCCGGGCGCTCAGACGAAATAGACGTTGAACCGCGTTGCCAGCATGTCCTACCGTGATGTCCAAGTGTCGGAGTCCCCAGAATGTCCTACTGTCGGACTCTTCAGGAGTCCTATTGTGGGAGGAGTGGAACTACTGTCGAGGCGTCTTCCCTCTGAAGGACTCCTAATGTGAACTAATTAGTAATTTCAAAAGTCACCAGCCCAAAGAAGAGGCGGAGAGTGGTGGCTTTTTCCACCACCACTACCATCATCACTACCACCACCACCACTACCACAACTCCCACCACTACGATCACCACCACTACCACAACTAGGCTTAAATTTAGCCTAGGGAGTAAGGCAATTAATATCTAGAAAAAAAAACATTCTACTTTTTCGTACGAGTGTGAGAGACGGAAGCCTGATAAATATTTTGCACTCTTGCAAGACTGATATTTGTTTTATAACATGTAAGAGAGAGAGAGAGAGAGAGAGAGAGAGAGAGAGAGAGAGGGGGGGGGAGGGAGGAGAGGGGAGAGAGAGAGAGAGAGAGAGACCAGCCAGCCAGCCTTAGTTTCCCCTGTTCAAATACGGGAACAGTACTTAAAAAGGGGAAACCGGCGGTCTTCGTAAAGAGTTGATTTTGGGCGTCTGGGAGGTCCTGGTGTGTGTGTGTGTGTGTGTTTTTTTCGGGGCGGTTAAACGATAATAAACAATAAGGTCGTCTGTTAACTCTTCTACGCCCTCACGCCACCTTGTCGATAGTTATGAGTATCTTAAACGGGACTATGTCTCCTCTCCCTTTCTGTTTCCCAAACCAGTCTGGGGTACGTTTTGGGGTTTAAGATGTGGAGTTTCAGGAAATTGAGGGTTTTTTAAATAGAAATAGAGTTGAAGAGGCCCCACAGAGTAGCGATAGTAATATAGGTAGTGGAGTTACAGATTATCGGTGTTATAGGGGGGATAAAGTTCAGAAAAAAAGGGAGTTATTGGTTGTAATGCTTAAAAAAAGACGACTCAATTGTTGTAGTTGTTGGTGAAAAAGTGATTTTGCAGTGATAATTTTGGTGGTGGGGTGGTAGCACTGTATATACAAGAGAGGTATATCTTTTAGTATATGCACTGTAAGTGTAATCCCTATCGAGGGTTATTTTATTTGTGACCGCCTTTTGTGTCCAACGAAGGGTAGTGACAACCCATAAACCCGTAAATTAATAAAAGTATTATTTAAAAGCAGAGTTGTTCAAGGAGAGGGCAAAGCTAGTGATTTATCCATGATATGATACCGAGATATATTCTACTATATCCTACTGTAGATCCATCCTTGATATCCTTTTGTAGATCCATCCTAGGGAAACCTACTGTAGATCCATCCTAGGATATCCTTTAGATCCATCCTAGGGGTATCCTTTTTAGATCCATCCTAGAAACCTACAGATCCATCCTAGGATATCCTACTGTAGATCCCTCCCAGATATCCACTGTAGATCCATCCTAGGATATCCTGTAGATCCATCTGAATACAGAAGCATACAAGGTATGAAACACGTACCATTGAGGAAACCCCGAAGAAGATCAGATATAAAAAGAGAGCGAGGAGATGGACAGGGGAAGAAAACGGGTTACTGAATTGTGAAAAAAACAGTTATGTTAACAGAAGAGAGATACCTTAACGAGAGATCACGGGAAATTTGAACAAAACTTTAAAAGCAAACCTGACAGAAGAAGTAAAAGGGGAACAAAGAGCCATACAGGATATTGCAAGAAACCCAAAATATTTCTACCCCATGCAAAATCCAAGCTAAGAACTACCAGAATTGACCATTATTGAGGGGAATTCAAAAGACGATGAACGGGAAAAATGAGTAAAATTTTAAAAGAACATTTGAGCGGGTTTAGCAACCCACTAAATGACAGCAAGGTAGAAAATGAAAATTTTTTTTCACTCCAGCAGAAGGCCCCAGACCACTAACCCGACATTAGACAAATCCCATAGATTTCAAAAAAGAAATGGCCAAATGCCCACTCACCAGCACCGGGACCAGATTCATGAATGCTTTATTTATGCATAAAGTACCATTAGCAAGACCCTTAGTATTCTGTGGAGAAAGAGCTTAGATCTGGGGAAAATTCCAGAGGCCTTAAAGAGTGCAGAATATCCTTTTGCATAAGGGAGGAGTAACCACCCAAAAATTACAGACCAGACCCCTCATTTCCCACACATAAAAATTTTGAAAGAGTGATGAGACGGCAGATTACAAATTCATGGACCAGCACAACCAACATAACCCGAACCAGCATGGCTTTAGAGGGGGTCGACTGCCCTCACAACGCTGAACCATTATGACAGAATTACGGAGGCTTTGGGAGGACGACCAAACGCAGATGTGATTTACAGATTTTGCAAAGGGTTTGACAAATGCGATCAGGGAGGATAAAAAATGAGGGCCATAGGCATTACGGGGAAGGTGGGCAGATGGATTTTTGATTTCCCTAACACAAAGAACACAAAAGTGTGGAACGGGGAAAAGACCCGCATCAGCGAGGTCAAAAGCTCAGTCCCCGGGCACTGTCCTGGCACCTCTGCTTTTTTCATCCTCATAGCAGACATAGATAAAAAAACCCAACACTTTTTGTTATCATTTCAGATGAACTAAAATAAGCATGAAAGTACTACGGTAGAGGACACGAAAAAATTTCAGGAGGACATAAGCAGGGCTTTCCCAAAGGGCAGGGAAAAATGACGTTCAATGGTGATAAGTTTAGCTGCTTAGGTATGGAAAATGAAGAACTCAAAAGGAAACTATATACAAAACGCAAGAGGGGCACCACATAGAACGAAAGGAAACGTAAAGGACTTGGGGGAAAAATTTTGTCTCGATCTGTCGTTTAAAGACCATAACAAGACAAAGATCACAACAGCCAGGAAGATGACGGGTTATTGAGAACTTTCAAAAAAAGGGGAAAAAATGCCGATGGGACATATTCAAATGCAGTGCTCCCCCACAGAATACTGCCCCGTGCGACGGCCCGTTCAGGGCAGGAGAAATAGCAGAGCTGGAACAAATCCAGAGACGAGGCCACATTGAGCCCTTGAAACATCTAAATTATTGGGAACGCCTTCAAGTCTTGAACATGTACCATTGGAGCGGGGGGGAGAGAAAATGATAAATATACATGGGAAAGTACTTGAGGGCCCGGTCCCAAATTCACACTGCCATAACAACATACTGGAGGAGAGATATGGGAGAAAGTTAAAATAAACCCAGTGAGGGGCAGGGGGGCGGTGGGACAATACGGAGCACTGTTTTAAAATCCGGGGTCCCAGACTATTCAACATCTTACCCGAAGATATCCGAAACACGGCTGGAAATTTGAAATTCAAGAGGAAATCAAAAATTTTACCAGGTGCCAGATCAACCAGGCTGTGATGGATATGTGGGGCAGCGGGCCCAGCAGCAACAGCCTGGTGACCAGGGGCACCAGACGACCGGGCCCCTGGGGCCAGAGCAGAATTCGAAACTCTTCAAAGGTATATCAAGATATCATCCAGGATATCCTACTGAGATCCATCCTAGGGAATCCTTCAGATCCATCCTAGATATCCTAATGTGATCCATCCAAATATCCTGTAGATCCATCCTAGGAATCCTACTGTAGATCCATCCAGGATCCCCATTGTAGATCCATCCGGGATATCCACTGTAGATCCATCCTAGATATCCTTATTAGATCCATCCTGGGATATCGTACTGTAGATCCATCCTAGATATCCTACTGTAGATCCATCCTAGGATATCCTTCGAGATCCATCCTGGGATACCCTAAGATCCATCCTGGGGATATCCTGAGATCCATCCTGGAATCTATTAGATCCATCCTGGGAACCCCCACTGAGATCCATCCTAGATATCCTTCAGATCCATCCAGGATATCCTACTGAGATCCATCCTAGGATACCCTTAGATCCATCCTGGGATATCCTACTTTAGATCCATCCTGGGATATCCACAGATCCATCCTGGGAATCCTATTAGATCCATCCTGGGATATCCATGAGATCCATCCAGGATATCCTACTGTAGATCCATCCTAGGATATCCATGTAGATCCATCCGGGATATCCTATGTAGATCCATCATGGGAATCCATGTAGACCCATCCGGGATATCCTACGAGATCCATCCTAGATATCCTAGTTGATATATCATTGATAAAAAAATTTCCCAACAAAATTTATACCCACGGAGGCCCCCTTTCCCCGAGCCACTGATAGATATTTAGGGCCCGTGAATAAAGGAATAGAAAATGGAGCTTGAAGGAGTCCTGATATACCCTCCTACAATTTTCTCCCGTTTTGGGAGGAAGACCCGGATAGTCCCCTTTGAGAGGGAGATAAAGGCTGCGCAGTGACCAGTTTAGCGTCCTTGCGCAGGTCCATCCCCGGCACCCAAGCGGTGGGTCCTTCACGTGTTATGTGATACCATTTTATGGAGATAGTCCCCCAAACCTTTGCTTTTTTTGGGAGTCGGGAGTGGGTCAGTGGTGTCGAAAGTTGCAGTGATGGGGAATTTTTGGATTTTACTTATTTGGGGGGTTGGGAATTTTAATAAGGGGGCAAAGTGTTGGTACCACTGGCGCGGGTTAGCTGGATGGCAAACTCAGCCGTTTCCTCAGATTTTTGGGGAATTTTTTATTATTTGAGTGTGGAGAGATATTATTTCGGGGGACACTAACTATAAGTGAAAGATTTTTAAAATCGGGCAGACTTTAAAGTCGAACGAAGGACGTAATTGCTAGGTATGAGGTGATTTAAAAAAGAGGTGACTGGGTGACTGGGCACGAAAAGCCATGTGACGTTTTTTTCCAATAAACCCGCCTCTCATTCACTAATTTTGTATTATTATGTTTACAGGGGTTCCCAGACGAAAATACAAGACCAAAAAAAAAAAAATATCATAAAAGAAACATACTTTCTCTAAAGAAACTGACCAGATAACATGTCAACAACATGATTTAATTAAATAAGTTCAGCTAATTACATAACTTCCACAATTCTGGGCGTTATTTACACTGGTTAACGGAATATTGATACGAATATTTGGGTGGTTTGGGATCTAATTATACCAAAATAATGTTTTATTGCCAAAAAAAAACATGAATCGTTGATATATTGCCACGTAGTCGGGTAGTTTCGGTAAGAGAGAATGGGATAATGTAAGGAAGGAACTTTTCCTACCACCTGACTGGACGAACTGTAAAAAAGGCAAAAAAACACTTCAGTGGAGGAGAGATGGAGGGAGAAGAGATGGGAAAGGGGGGAAGAAATGAGAGGGGGAATAGGGGAAAAATGAAAGATGGGGAAAGGGGTCAGGGGTGAGTTGGTTTGGAATTTGGGTTTTTTAAAGCCATCGAGGAGTTTGAAGACTGATCCTGACGACACTGGAGGTCAGAAGAACCAGGAAGGACATAACATACAAAATATCCAAGGAAATTGATAAGGGAAAATAGGGGGTGGGAAAGTTTTAGAAGCGGAAAAGGAAAGAGGGCACAGTTTGGTTGTCAAATCGACCCGGGAATTCTTCAGCCTTATAGTGGAATAAACACCTACAGGGGGCTTCTCCGGGAGCCAACGCCCGCGGCCGATCCCCAACCAGGGTTCCGGTGGATCAGGTCTTATCAACCAGGCTGTTTACACATGCACACACACACAAACATACACAAGTACTTGTATAAATTTATCAAAAAAAACATTTCTAATTGTAAAATATAAATAATTTATATGATGTAGTGGAAAAAGGGGGAGAAACCATAAGACGGAAACAGATGAGCACTGGGGAATTTAAAGTTTAACCCAAAACACACACACACACCCCC
>WNWK01057939.1:0-10593 GCA_009830355.1 Cherax destructor | reverse complement strand
TGCTTATTTTTCCCATAAATTTAATTGGTAAAAATTCTTTTAAAAGTGTGAAAATTAAGTATTTTAGAAAAAAAATGATTTTTGCCGAAACCTCAAACCGTCTAAAACTTTGAAATATGCAATAAAATCGATTTAGAATTTTTCTGAGCTTTTTAATGTTTCATGTATTTTTCGAAAAAAATTGAAATATTCTAAAAAATATTGATTTTTATAGTTTTTAATGGGTTTTTTTAAAAATATGTAAATAATTAATAAATATTAAAAATGCTATAAAACTTATTTTTTGTTTTTTTAAATTTTAAGGATTTTCAGGTTTTTTGAAAACTTTTTTTAGATAAAATATCCCAATGAGTAAGCTTCCAAAAAAATCATAAAATTTTGCATTTTCCCAAAAATTTAAATTTGGGTGAAATTTATTTAAAAGTGTAAAAATTGTTTTTTAGCAAAAAAATGAGTTTTCAAAAAAGCATCAAACCCTCTAAAACGTGAAATATGCAATAAAATCGATTTTCACATTTTCTGAGTTTTTAATGTTTCATGTATTTTTCGAAAAAAATATGAAATATTCTATAAAAATATTGTTTTTTATAGTTTTTTAAGGGGTTTTTTTAAAAATATGTAAATAATTAAAAAATTTTAAAAAAATTATAAAACTTTTTTTTTGCTTTTGCATTAAGGATTTAAAGGATTTTTGAAAACTATTTTTAGAAAAAATATAATTGAGTAAGCTTCCAAAAAGAAAATCATAAAATTTTGTTACTTTTCCCATAAATTTCAATTCGTAGAAATTTTTTAAAAAGTGTAAAAATTAAGATTTAGCAAAAAAATGAGTTTTGCAAAAACATAAAACCCGCTCTAAAACGTCGAAATATAAAAAAAATGTTTTTAGCACATTTTTCTGAGTTTAATGTTTCATTTTTTCGAAATAATATGAAATATTCTATAAAAATATTGTTTTTTATAGATTTTTAATGGATTTTTAAAAATATGTAAATAATTAATAAATATTCAAAATGCTATAAAACTTGATTTTATTGCATTTTTGACGATTTAAGGCATTTTTCAAGGATTTTGTGAAAACTATTTTTTTAGATAAAATATACATATGAGTAAGCTTCCTAAAAGAAAATCATAAAATTTTGCTTACTTTTCCATAAATTTCAATTGCAGTAGAAATTCTATTTAAAAGTGTGAAAATGTAAGTATTTAAGCTAAAAATGAGTTTTGCAGAAAAGCACTCAAACCGCTCTAAAACATCGAAATATGCCATAAAATGCGATTTTAGCACATTTTCTGAGCTTTTTAATGTTTCATGTATTTTTCGAAAATATTATGAAATATTCTATAAAAATATTGATTTTTATAGATTTTTAATGGGATTTTTTAAAAATATGTAAATAATTAATAAATATTCAAAAATGCTATAAAACCTGATTTTATTGCATTTTTTGACGATTCAAGGCATTTTCAAGGATTTTCTGAAAAACTATTTTTTTAGATAAAATATACCTATGGGTAAGCTTCCTAAAAGAAAATCATAAAATTTTGCTTAGTTTTCCCATAAATTTCAATTGCAGTAGAAATTCTATTTAAAAGTGTGAAAATGCTAAGTATTTTAGCTAAAAAATGAGTTTTGTCAGAAAAGCATCAAACCGCTCTAAAACGTCGAAATATGCCATAAAATGCGATTTTAGCACATTTTTCTGAGCTTTTTAATGTTTCATGTATTTTTCGAAAATAATATGAAATATTCTATAAAAATATTGATTTTTATAGATTTTTAATGGGATTTTTAAAAATATGTAAATAATTAATAAATATTCAAAAATGCTATAAATATTGATTTTATTGCATTTTTTGACGATATAAGGCATTTTCAAGGATTTTCTGAAAAACTATTTTTTTAGATGAAATATACCTGTGAGTAAGCTTCCTAAAAGAAAATCATAAAATTTTGCTTACTTTTCCCATAAATTTCAATTGCAGTAGAAATTCTATTTAAAAGTGTGAAAATGTAAGTATTTTAGCTAAAAAATGAGTTTTGCCAGAAAAGCACTCAAACCGCTCTAAAACGTCAAATATGCAATAAAATACGATTTTAGCCATTTTTCTGAGCTTTTTAATGTTTCATGTATTTTTCGAAAATAATATGAAATATTCTATAAAAATATTGATTTTTATAGATTTTTAATGGGATTTTTAAAAATATGTAAATAATTAATAAATATTCAAAAATGCTATAAAACGATATTTTATTGCATTTTTGACGATTCAAGGCATTTTCACGGATTTTCTGAAAAACTATTTTTTTAGATAAAATATACCTATGAGTAAGCTTCTTAAAAGAAAATCATAACATTTTGCTTACTTTTCCCATAAATTTCAATTGCAGTAGAAATTCTATTTAAAAGTGTGAAAATCTAAGTATTTTAGCTAAAAATGAGTTTTGCCAGAAAAGCATCAAACCGCTCTAAAACGTCGAAATATGCCATAAAATGCGATTTTAGCACATTTTTCTGAGCTTTTTAAGGGAGGGCGAGCCTTGTTCCAGAAATTAGGAAAGGAAGATTGAAAAATTTTGGAAAAATGTTTTCTACCAAAAATAGTGCATCATTCTGGCAACATTTTGGTGTAATCAACTTGTTTATATCATATTTCCAAGTATTTTTTTCCTTAAATGTATTTTTGTTGTGCTTGCTGTCATAAATAATACATGTTGCCAATTAGTGTTTTTTTAGTTTTGTCTCTGCAAAATTACAATTTTTATGATTATTTCTTTAAAAAAACTCTAAATAGCAACATCTCTGATGCCTCCATTCAAGTGTAGGGACTCATGCCACCTCAGTGGCCTCTGGGTCTCAACATGTGCTGATGCATGCAACTCGCTGAGATTTAGCGTGCCATATCCATAGAGTTTCACATAAAAAATATTTATAACTCAGAAATAAGTTATTGACATTGTTTGTAATGTTTTGGAAAAGTATTTATAGGATTGTCATGATTTTTTCACACGTTATTGAGTAATTATGGCTCTACAACCACCCATGAAAGTTTTCCCAATATCTTTTACAGCTTTGTTTTATTGATTTTTTCCACAAAATAAAGGCAAAAACAAAGTCACTAACTTCAACATTTTTTATAATGGAATCTACTGACATTTTTGCTAAAATGGATTGGGTCAACAATTATAGAGCCTTTATCTTTCATCTGATGTTAACTAGAGCATTGTACATCTTCCCAATTTTGTAGAAATTTACTGGTTTTGTGACCCCTAAAATTTGGCACATTTTATTTTTTCAACCTAACCTACAGGCAAAAAATCAAAACAAAGACAGTGTATAGGTTTTTAAAAGCTGTATAAATCACTGTAAAAATCTCATTGAAATTAGACCAAAATAAAGAAAAAAACGTGAACTCATTCGCCCCTCCCTTAATGTTTCATGTATTTTTCGAAAATATTATGAAATATTCTATAAAAATATTGATTTTTATAGATTTTTAATGGGATTTTTTAAAAATATGTAAATAATTAATAAATATTCAAAAATGCTATAAAACTTGATTTTATTGCATTTTTTGACGATTCAAGGCATTTTCAAGGATTTTCTGAAAAACTATTTTTTTAGATAAAATATACCTATGAGTAAGCTTCCTAAAAGAAAATTATAAAATTTTGCTTAGTTTTCCCATAAATTTCAATTGCAGTAGAAATTCTATTTAAAAGTGTGAAAATGCAAGTATTTTAGCTAAAAAATGAGTTTTGTCAGAAAAGCATCAAACCGCTCTTAAACGTCGAAATATGCCATAAAATGCGATTTTAGCACATTTTTCTGAGCTTTTTAATGTTGCATGTATTTTTCGAAAATAATATGAAATATTCTATAAAAATATTGATTTTTATAGATTTTAATGGGATTTTTTAAAATATGTAAATAATTAATATATATTCAAAAATGCTATAAAACTTGATTTTATTGCATTTTTTGATGATTTAAGGCACTTTCAAGGATTTTTGAAAAACTATTTTTTTAGATAAAATATACCTATGAGTAAGCTTCCTAAAAGAAAATCATAAAATTTTGCTTACTTTTCCCATAAATTTCAATTGCAGTAGAAATTCTATTTAAAAGTGTGAAAATGTAAGTATTTTAGCTAAAAAATGAGTTTTGCCAGAAAAGCACTCAAACCGCTCTAAACGTCGAAATATGCAATAAAATACGATTTTAGCACATTTTTCTGAGCTTTTTAATGTTTCATGTATTTTTCGAAAATAATATGAAATATTCTATAAAAATATTGATTTTTATAGATTTTTAATGGGATTTTTAAAAATATGTAAATAATTTATAAATATTAAAAAAAAAAAAAAAAAAAAAAAAAAAAAAAAAAAGGGGGGGGGGGTCATGTTATTTTTCCTAAAATAATATGAAATATTCTAATTTGTTTATTTAAGGATTTAAAAATATAAATAATATAATATTAAATCAAATTATTTTATTTTTGACATATTAAGATTTTGAACTATTTAATAAATATACTATATCAAGAAAATCATAAATTGTACTTTTCAAAATTTCAATCAAATTCTTTAAGTGAAATATTTTGCTAAATGGTTTGCAAAAACATCAAACGCTCTAAAGTCGAAATATGCAATAAAATGATTTTAGCACATTTCTGAGCTTTAATGTTTCATGTATTTTCGAAAATGAAATATTCTATAAAAATTATTTATAGATTTTAAGTTTTAAAAATATGTAAATAATATAAATATTAAAATGCTATAAAACTATTTTATTGCATTTTTGACATTCAAGGCATTTTCAGGATTTCTGAAAAACTATTTTTAGATAAAATATCCATGAGTAAGCTTCCTAAAGAAAATCATAAAATTTTGCTTACTTTTCCATAAATTTCAATTGCAGTAGAAATTTATTTAAAAGTGTGAAAATGTAAGTATTTTAGCAAAAATGAGTTTTGCAGAAAAGATCAAACCGCTCTAAAACGTCAAATATGCATAAAATGATTTAACATTTTTCAGCTTTTTAATGTTTATTTTTTTGAAAATAATATGAAATATTCTATAAAATATTTTTATAATTTTTAATGGGATTTTTAAAAATATTAAATAATTATAAATATTCAAAAATGCTATAAAATCTATTTTATTGCATTTTTGAGATTTAAGGCTTTTCAAGGATTCTTTAAAACTATTTGATAAAATACTTAGAATTCTAGAAAATCATAAATTTTCTTATTTTCATAAATTTAATTCATAAAATTTTTTTAAAATATGAATTTTAAATTGTAAAAATATTTCAAAATGCAAACGTTAATCATTAAATCATTTTAGATTTTACTTTTTAGTATATATTTTAATTTAAAGAAAATCATAAAAATTTGATTTTATAATTTTAATGGGATTTTTAAAATGTAAAAATTAATATTAAACTAAAAATGATTTTATGATAGCAATAACATTTAAGGATTTTCAAAAACTATTTTAAAATTCCTGTTAAGTTTCTAATGAAAATCATAAAATTTTTACTTTCATAAATTTCAATTTAAAATTTATTTAAAATATGAAAATTAATATTTAAAGTATTATGATTTTGTTAAGATCAATTCTAAAACTAATTAATAAAAATATTTTAACTTTTTAGAATCAATTTTGTATTTTCAAAAATATAATTCTATAAAAAATTGATTTTTATAGTTTAATGGGATTTTTAAAAATATTATAATTAATAATATTAAAAAATGCTATAAAACTTATTTTATTGCATTTTTGACGATTAAGGCATTTTCAGGATTTTCTGAAAAACTATTTTTTAGATAAAATATACCTATGAGTAAGCTTCCTAAAAAAATCATAAAATTTTGCTTACTTTTCCCATAAATTTCAATTGCAGTAGAAATTCTATTTAAAAGTGTGAAAATTAAGTATTTACAAAATGAGTTTTGTAAAGCATCAAACCGCTCTAAAACGTCGAAATATGCCATAAATCGATTTTAGCACATTTTTCTGAGCTTTTAATGTTTCATGTATTTTTCGAAAATATATGAAATATTCTATAAAATAATTGATTTTTATAGATTTTTAATGGGATTTTTAAAAATATGTAAATAATTAATAAATATTAAAAATGCTATAAAACTTGATTTTATTGCATTTTTTGACGATTCAAGGCATTTTCAAGGATTTTCTGAAAAACTATTTTTTTAGATAAAATATACCTATGAGTAAGCTTCCTAATAGAAAATTATAAAATTTTGCTTAGTTTTCCCATAAATTTCAATTGCAGTAGAAATTCTATTTAAAAGTGTGAAAATGCAAGTATTTTAGCTAAAAAATGAGTTTTGTCAGAGAAGCATCAAACCGCTCTTAAACGTCGAAATATGCCATAAAATGCGATTTTAGCACATTTTTCTGAGCTTTTTAATGTTTCATGTATTTTTCGAAAATAATATGAAATATTCTATAAAAATATTGATTTTTATAGATTTTTAATGGGATTTTTTAAAAATATGTAAATAATTAATAAATATTCAAAAATGCTATAAAACTTGATTTTATTGCATTTTTTGACGATTTAAGGCACTTTCAAGGATTTTGTAAAAAACTATTTTTTTTAGATAAAATATACATATGAGTAAGCTTCCTAAAAGAAAATCATAAAATTTTCCTTACTTTTCCCATAAATTTCAATTGCAGTAGAAATTCTATTTAAAAGTGTGAAAATGTAAGTATTAAAGCTAAAAAAATAAGTTTTGCCAGAAAAGCACTCAAACCGCTCTGAAACGTCGAAATATGCAATAAAATACGATTTTAGCACATTTTTCTGAGCTTTTTAATGTTTCATGCATTTTTCGAATATAATATGAAATATTCTATAAAAATATTGATTTATATAGATTTTTAATGGGATTTTTTAAAAATATGTAAATAATTAATAAATATTAAAAATGCTATAAAACTTGATTTTATTGCATTTTTTGACGATTTAAGGCATTTTCAAGGATTTTCTGAAAACTATTTTTTTTAGATAAAATATACCTATGAGTAAGCTTCCTAAAAGAAAATCATAAAATTTTGCTTACTTTTCCCATAAATTTCAATTGCAGTAGAAATTTTATTTAAAAGTGTGAAAATGTAAGTATTTTAGCTAAAAAATGAGTTTTGCCAGAAAAGCACTCAAACCGCTCTAAAACGTCGAAATATGCAATAAAATACGATTTTAGCACATTTTTCTGAGCTTTTTAATGTTTCATGTATTTTTCGAAAATAATATGAAATATTCTATAAAAATATTGATTTTTATAGATTTTTAATGGGATTTTTTAAAAATATGTAAATAATTAATAAATATTCAAAAATGCTATAAAACTATATTTTATTGCATTTTTTGACGATTCAAGGCATTTTCAAGGATTTTCTGAAAAATATTTTTAGATAAAATATACCTATGAGTAAGCTTCCTAAAAGAAAATCATAAAATTTTGCTTACTTTTCCCATAAATTTCAATTGCAGTAGAAATTCTATTTAAAAGTGTGAAAATCTAAGTATTTTAGCTAAAAAATGAGATTTGTCAGAAAAGCATCAAACCGCTCTAAAACGTCGAAATATGCCATAAAATGCGATTTTACACATTTTTCTGAGCTTTTTATGTTTCATGTATTTTTCGAAAATAATATGAAATATTCTATAAAAATATTGATTTTTATAGATTTTAATGGATTTTTTAAAAATATGTAAATAATTAATAAATATTAAAAAATGCTATAAAACTTGATTTTATTGCATTTTTGACGATTCAAGGCATTTTCAAGGATTTTCTGAAAAACTATTTTTTAGATAAAATATACCTATGAGTAAGCTTCCTAAAAGAAAATCATAAAATTTTGCTTACTTTTCCCATAAATTTCAATTGCAGTAGAAATTCTATTTAAAAGTGTGAAAATGTAAGTATTTTAGCTAAAAATGAGTTTTGCAGAAAAGCACTCAAACCGCTCTAAAACGTCGAAATATCATAAAATACGATTACAGATTTAATATAAATTTTAAAATATGTAAATAATTTAAATAATATTAAATCAAATGCTATAAATGATTTTATTGCATTTGACGATAAGGCATTTCAAGGATTTTCGAAAACTATTTAGATAATATACCTTGATAAGCTTCCTAAAGAAAATCATAAATTTTGTTATTTTCCATAAATTTCAATTGCAGTAGAAATTTTTAAAGTGTGAAATGAAGTATTTACTAAAAATGAGTTTGCCAGAAAAGCATCAACTGTGCTTCATGTATTTTCGAAATAATATGAAATATTCTATAAATATTGTTTTTAGATTTTTAATGATTTAAAATATGTAAATAATTATAATATTCAAAAATGTATAAAACTTATTTTATTGCATTTGACGATTAAGGCATTTTCAAGGATTTTTGAAAACTATTTTTAGATAAAATATACCTTGAGAAGCTTCTTAAAAGAAAATCTAAAATTTTGCTTACTTTTCTATAAATTTAATTGCAGTAGAAATTTATTTAAAAGTGTGAAAATTAAGTATTTATAAAATGATTTTCAGAAAAGATCAAACCGCTCTAAACGTCGAAATATGCATAAAATGATTTTAGCACATTTTCTGAGCTTTTTAATGTTTCATGTATTTTCGAAAATATATGAAATATTCTATAAAAATATTGATTTTTATAGATTTTAATGGGATTTTTTAAAAATATGTAAATAATTAATAAATATTCAAAATGCTATAAAACGATTTTATTGCATTTTTAATTCAAGCATTTTCAGGATTTTTGAAAACTATTTTTTTAGATAAAATATACCTTGATAAGCTTCCTAAAAGAAAATCATAAAATTTTGCTTATTTCCCATAAATTTCAATTGCAGTAGAAATTCTATTTAAAAGTGTGAAAATGCAAGTATTTTAGCTAAAAATGAGTTTTGTCAGAAAAGCATCAAACCGCTAAACGTCGAAATATGCTATAAAATGCGATTTTAGCACATTTTTCTGAGCTTTTAATGTTTCATGTATTTTCGAAAATAATATGAAATATTCTATAAAAATATTGATTTTTATAGATTTTTAATGGGATTTTTAAAAATATGTAAATAATTAATATATATTAAAAATGCTATAAAACTTATTTTATTGCATTTTTTGACATTCAAGCATTCTTTCAGATTTTCTGAAAACTTTTTTTTAGATAAAATATACCTATGAAAAATTTTTTAAAAAAAAAATCATAAAATTTTGCTTATTTTAAAAATATAAATTTCAATTGCAGAGAAATTTTATTTGGGGTGAAAATTTTTTTTTTTCCCCAAAAAAAAAAAAAACCCCTAAAAACGTCGAAATATGCCAAAAAAGGGATTTTAGCACATTTTTCTGAGTTTTTAATTTTCATGTATTTTTCGAAAATATTATAAAAATTTTTTTAAAAATATTGATTTTTATAGTTTTTTAAGGGTTTTTTTAAAAAAAATATGTAAATAATTAATAAATATTAAAAAATGCTAAAAATTTTTGATTTTATTTTTTTTTTGACGAGTAAAGGGTTTTTTTTGGGGTTTTTTAAAAAACCTTTTTTTTAAAAAAAAATATACCATGATTTTCCCCAAAAAAAAAATTATTTTCCCCCTTATTTTCCCCATAAATTTCAATTGGAGAAATTCTTTTTTAAAAGTGTAAAAATCAAGTTTTTTCCCCCAAAAATGAGTTTTGTCAGAAAAGAAAAAAAAACCGTTTTTAAACGTCGAAATATGTTTTTAAAATTTTTTTTTAACTTTTTTTTGTTTTTTTTAATTTTTTAGTATTTTTGAAAATAATATAAAATTTTTCCCCTATATAAATATTGTTTTTTATGTTTTTTGGGTTTTTTAAAAAAGTAAAAATTAATAAAAAAAAAAAATGTTTAAAATTTTTTGTTTTTTTTGGGGAATTTTTTGACGATTTAAGGCTTTTTAAAGGTTTTTTGGAAAAAATTTTTTTTTTAAAAAAAATATACAGGGGTTTAAATTTTTCCCAAAAAAAAACAAAAAATTTTTGCTTATTTTTTCCCCCATAAATTTAAATTGCAGAAATTCTAAAAAGGGGGGAAAAAAAGTATTTTAGCTAAAAATGATTTTTCCAGAAAAGCACTAAACCCCCTTTTAAAAAAGTCGAAATATAAAAAAATACGATTTTAAAACATTTTTCTTTTTTTAATTTTTTTTGGGTTTTTTCGAAAATAATATAAAATTTTAAAAAAATATTGATTTTTATGTTTTTTGGGGGTTTTTTTTAAAAATTTTTTAAAAAATTTAATAAATAAAAAAAAATTTTAAAAAACGTTTTTTATTGCTTTTTTTACGATTCAAGGCTTTTTAAAAATTTTTCTAAAAAACTTTTTTTTTTAGAAAAATATACCTATGAGTAAGTTCCTAAAAGAAAATCAAAAAATTTTGCTTACTTTTCCCATAAATTTAATTGCAAAAATTTTTAATTTAAAAGTGTGAAAATCTAAGTTTTTTAAAAAAAAAAAATGAGTTTTTAAAAACCCATCAAACCGCTCTAAAACGTCGAAATAT
>WNWK01057938.1:0-10594 GCA_009830355.1 Cherax destructor | reverse complement strand
ATACATATATATATATATATATATATATATATATATATATATATATATATATATATATATATATATATATATATATATATATATATATATATATATATATATATATATATATATACAGATGAAAAGCTGTAAGTCACCTGCCTGAAAGCTGGCTGCCTTGGAATAACGTCTGCATGCGTGAGCGTGGATGCCAAGATATTGACCAGTGTGGTACGGTCGGCAAGCACTCGTACCTTGTCATGAGGTTGTGAGGTTCGAGTCTCCGTCTGCCGAGATCTAGTATTTGTGAATATTTCGCCTGTTTGATGAATTCTAGCATATATATATATATATATATATATATATATATATATATATATATATATATATATATATATATATATATTGTTCCAGTCACCGTATTGTGCCTTCTAGTTCTTTATGGACTCCGCAGATAAACGTCTTATTCTTTCCAACAATTTTTATTGTTCTTCCATCTTTTAAACCCGTCTTTCGTTCTTATGAGGATGCTCTTATTGCTTCCAGGCGTCGTAAGAATCAGCTTCGCTTTCTACGTGACTGTCTTGCTGAACAATTTTTGCCGCCTTCCTTCTCCCATTTCCTGAAACCCAACCCACTGGGCACTCCCTTTCCTGATCATGCCCGTCTCCTACTTCAACAGCTCATTCTTTCTACTAAGTCTCTGGTTGAAGATGTCTTCTTTACTCTGCGTCAGCGTCAACATGCTCTCTTTGCTTCTCTCTGACAAGATCTCTGAAACCTTCTCACTACCGTCGCTTTTGACACTGCTCGCCGGAATTTACAAATTCATTTTTCTAAACTTCAGAATAGACTTCAACGTCTCATCTCAGATAGTCCTTGGTCTAAATTCTCCTTTACCGACTGCGTTACTAATTTGTCTTGTGTCACACTCTCTCAACATCAGATTGAACTTCTTGGTTTTGATCTTTTCTTTGCCTCTTCACTTACCCCTCGCGCTGGTATTCGACCTGATTAGCTCTTTTGATTCCTTTCGTCAGTCTCTCTCTCGTAATCTTCCTGACCTGTTCACTTATCGTGGCGCTCTCCATTCTGCTCTTGATAGTCTGTTGTCTAATAATTACCACCTTCCTCGCCGCTATCAACTTGCCCTTTCTTCTCTTATATCTGTCACTAACATTGTCATTCTATCTTCTGACAAAGGTAATTAGGTAGTTATCCTTAATAACGAGAATTACCTCCGTAAAGCTGATGTCTTGCTCTCTGACTCACGTATCTACACTCCTCTCGTTTCCAGCCTTCTTGATCGCATCAAGAGAACTTTCAACAAGAAACTAAGGACTCTTTCCGACCTCTGTCCTCCTGACATTGACCTTGTTCAACGTTTTCGTGTCATCTGTCCCTCTCTGCCCTATTTATATGACATTCCCAAATCTCATAAACCTGATATTCCTCTACGTTCCATCATATCCTCTCTCTAGAGGTTCTGTCTCATATTCTCTTGCTTCTTGGCTGGCCAAAACCCTCACCCCCTTTCTTTTTACTTTTTCTCCTACCCACCTTCGTCACTCTCAAGACTTCAGTGAGTGTGTTCGTCCTCTTCCGTCCTGTAAGATGCTTAGTCCGTCTTCACTAATGTCTCTCTTGATGATGTCCTTAATTTTACCAGAGAGAAGGCCAATGAAGGTTTACTTCATCCTCCTATACCTACTGATGCCTTTCTTGATCTTATTCGTCTCTGTGTGGACTCAAATTCGTTTTCCTTCCAAGGCAAATATTATTCGAAAAACCTTCGGTGTCGCTATGGGCTCTCCTCTATCTCCTGTTCGCTCGATGTGCAATCTTCACTCTGGCTCCGCTATGTAGATGACATCTTTGCTCTTTGGCCTGATGACTCTAGTCTCTTTCAACCATTTCTTGATGCCCTTAATAATCTTGCAAAATCCATTAAGTTTAAAGCTGAATGAGAATCAAATTCCTTGCTTCCTTTCCTTGATGTTCATGTCCACCGCTCAGATGCAGGTTTTGCTTTTTCCGTGTCTATGCACAGTGGCATGTACATTCACTACTTTTCTTATCAAGCTTCCTGTCAAGAAAAGTGTACTTATTTCTCTCTTTATCCTTACTCTCCGCATTTGTGACCCTCAGTTCCTTGAATCGGAAATTTCCACTATCCGTAATTCATTCTCTCGTCTTGGCTACCCTTCACATTTCATAAACTCTGCCTTCTCACGGACTTTCTTCTCTTCCAAATTATCTACTCTTTTGAAATCTCCTGTTCTCTGCCTTCCCTATATTTCCAGTCTTTCTAATCTCAACAACTCTCTCCGTTCCTTAGACATCAAATTCACTTTTCGGTCGTATCTCTCCTACTGCTATAGGTGCCCCTAGTGTCTACTTTATTTCGTATTCCTCTTGTCCTCTTCAGTACTTTGGAGAAACTGGCCGTTCTCTTTCTGAAAGACGCAGGGAGCACAAAAGTAGTGTTAGACTTGCCGACACCAACAATGCTCTTTTCTGTCATGTCAGAGATCACAATCATCCTATTGACTGGTCTTCTGCTAAAACTGTCTACCCTACTTCTAACTTTCACAGTCGCCGTCTGGTTCAATCCTTCCTTATTCACAGCTTTCCTAGTATGAATCTTAGTCCTGGCTTAGTCTCGTTAGATACCTTCCTTTCCCAATACATTGTCAAATGCTCCAAACTTCAGAACACTAGTTACTTAACCTGATTCTTTTTTCACCTTCTCCCTTTTCCCCTTTCCTCTTTCTTCTTTAGGCTTATTTCTCCTGCAGTGTTCCTATCTCTTGGCCTTTCACTGACTCCACTACTACTAGTACCTCTCTTGTCCCGTTCCTGTCTGCTGGCCTATGTATACACTGCCTCTTTCTTTCCTTTCTCTTAGTCTGACTTTGCAAATGGTCCAAGTCGGACCGAGACGTCGTCATTAGCTACTCTCTCTCTCTCTCTCTCTTATATATATATATATATATATATATATATATATATATATATATATATATATATATATATATATATATATATATATACATATATATATATATATTTATAAAACACACAAATATGAACATGAATACAATGGTACAATATGTCAAAGATTATGAATCTCCTACAGCTCCTCCGAAGCCGGACGCGAGCCGAGTATGCAGCATGCGTTTCCTCTGGATGGCCACGCTGAGACGCTGGAACATGAACGTGGCTGCCCTTGGGTCCCTTTGGTATATATATATATATATATATATATATATATATATATATATATATATATATATATATATATATATATATATGGTAGTGTCCCAGAGGCCATTAGACCCCTTTTCTTTGGTGCCTCACTTTGTGCCCTCCGGAAAAAGGATGGAGGAATCAGGCCCATTGCAGTGGGCAACACCCTTCGGCGCCTAGTTGCCAAGGCGGCAGTACGAATGGTGAGTCAAGATGCTGCCTCAATGTTGAAACCAACTCAGCTCGGTTTTGGTGTTCAACAAGGCTGTGAAGCAGCTGCCCATGCAGCACGAGTATACATCAACAACATGTCCAATGAAAAAGCCTTAATCAAATTGGACTTTGCCAATGCTTTCAACTCAGTCAGAAGGGATGCTACTCTCTAAGCAGTTTCTAGGCACTTTCCTTCCCTCTATCCCTTCATAGAATCGTGTTATAGTGTGACTTCTAAACTATTGTTTGGGGACCATGAAATTGACTCGTGTGAGGGTGTGCAACAGGGGGACCCTCTCGCCCCCTTTCTATTCTGTTTAGTCATCAAGGAAGTCACAGAAGCGCTGTCCAGTGAGCTCAATATCTGGTTCTTGGATGATGGCACCCTAGCTGGCACTACAGAATCTCTCCTAGGAGACATCAGGAAAATTAAAGATATGGTAGAGAGCCTGGGCCTATCTTTAAACCCCACCAAATGTGAAATAGTTTCCACCAATCCACAGATGATCCAGAACATTAGGGCTGTTTTACCAGGGGCACGAGCCATTGATCAACATGGGATTATACCTGTGTGTCGACACTGGCTGACACCTACATCCATCACAGTGTCGGGCGACAGGGAGGAGCTGCTGACCACAGAGAGGAGTACAAGATCGGCAAGTACAGGGACATAAGCCAACAGTATCAATTTGTCCCAGTGGGATCAGAGACCTTGGGAGCGTGGGGAAAAAATGCAACACGTTTCCTTAAAGAACTGGGTTCCAGACTCATCGACACCACCAGGGACCCAAGGGCAGCCACGTTCATGTTCCAGCGTCTCAGCGTGGCCATCCAGAGGGGAAACGCAAGCTGCATACTTGGCTCGCGTCCGGCTTCGGAGGAGCTGGAGGAGATTCATAATCTTTGACATATTGTACCATTGTATTCATGTTCATGTTTGTGTTTTTTTATAAATGTATTCTGTCTATTAATAAAGCATTTATATTATATATATATATATATATATATATATATATATATATATATATATATATATATATATATATATATATATATATATATATATATATATATATATACATATATATTTTATCAATTGCTTTCTTATCTAGAGCTAAGTAATGTTTTACTCTACGTTTAGTTTTCCTATAGATCATTTCATTCAACTAAAGATGTGTGTGTAAAGTTATAATGATTTGTTACTAAACACTTGTTTAAGAAATGCACCGCTGCTAATTTTGTTGGAACTCTTTGCTGTATTTACTATCACTGATCATTCATTACTGACAAGTGATCTTTTAAGCTGTGATTCTTTATGAAAACATATCTTTCTATTCGCTTACATCAATTAGAGATTAGTAATTCTGTTTATCAGCCATTACTGGTTCTTGGACCGGTAATGTTTAATGTTTATTTTAGAGGCTCATCATTACTTATTGATGCCCAATGGGTTAATTATTATTTTTATCTTCATGATACATAAGTTTTTATCCGTTTTAAAAATACGGATGATGCAAAACACTTTTTTAATTATGTTTTATTAAATATTCGGACTTATATGACAAAATGAAAATTGAAACTAAATATATGTAAGAGAGAGATTTTCATTGCCTGGGAACACCTCAGGGAAGCACATGTTGGAGATGTTGGTGCCTTTGATTAAGGTACTGTCCGTTTACAGCCTGTGGAATCAGTGACTGATCTGTTTATCAACCATATTCAGTTTGTCGTTTGCTGGACACATGAACCAAACTGTTAAATGTTGCAAATTTCATTTTCATAATATCTACACAGTCAGCAAATATCTCGACCAGCAGAGCATCTTGGTCCTTATCCACCAGACTCTTTCCTCTCGAATTTGATTTTTCAAGTTGTTTGATTGTGGGTTTGCCTAAGAACTTGATGAAAAGACTAAAATCTGTACTGAATTGGGCAGCTACATTGGTATTTTCACTCCCAACTGGTACTCTTAGTCGTCCCTACTTGCATGACCTGTAATGGTTCCTTATTAAGGCAGGAATATTGAAATTAAACTCTGTTTATTAACATTTAAACTTAATAGGTTTAATAAACCTAAGTATGTTGCTGGTGTACTTGTACTTTTTACAACAGACTCGAGAATATGTCAGCGAATTGCCACGGTCCATTTTATATTAATTAAGACTTGTGTTGTTTGGGAAAATCATATGCAGAAAAGCATTTCCTCAAGTAATACCCAGATTATTTAAACAATCACCAGTGTCTCTTTAAGAGTCAAGAATCTCTTCAATCTTTCATTTATAATTGAAACCAAATATCCATTCAAGAACTTATGATCTTGATTATTATTAGCATTGTTATTATTATTATTATTATTATTATTATTATTATTATTATTATTATTATTATTATTATTATTATTATTATTATTATTATTATTATTATTATTATTATTATTATTATTATTATTATAATTTTCCTTCGATAAATACTGTTTAATTTATACATCTTATAATCTCGTGAGATGTCCACCAAAATTCGGTGCTTCTAACATAAAATGCTTCACAAAATCCTGTAAAAGGCACTGTACATTTTCCATTATAAAATCTTTTAAAACTGTGTCCACATGTTGATAATAAAATCGTAGATGAAGTGAATACTTCATATTTCGACCTCACAGTAAGGTCTTCTTCAGCAGATTTATTAATAAAATTCAGACTTTGCGAAATGCCGTACAGTAAAGCCTGTCTTTACTGTACGGCATAAAAAATTACCGCATTATATAAAGTTATTCACAAGTGCATAATGTCGGATCTCCTGTTAGTGTCTCATGAACACACCAGACCATAAACATATTTAAATTCATTCACGATACTCTGAGGAATCCACATATTACAGTGTCCTTTTTCTAATGTATTTCTCCTGCCTCTTTTTTATGAATTATTTTCTCAGAGATTCTCCCGCGAAATAATAGTGCCTTATATGCATAATTTAAATACATGTATTGCGGTCGCTGCTTGATCCCAGGAAGGTATCTCCGTATGACATAACACAGACCCTGTGTTTCCCAGTGCAGACAACATGAATAGTGTAAATTGCGAGCTAACTTTCTAATGCAGTTAAATAATAGCGTTGAATATCTGAAGTGAATCATAAAAAGCATTCCCGAGGTATTACACTGGAAATAATATTCCAGTTTCCTCAATAAAGATAACAACTTAGGACATATACAGCCTAAAACAAATTGAAACCTTCCACTAAACAACACCCCTCTCTCTCTTGTCTTACTGCTGTCACCCTGTCATAGAAATCCAGTAGGTTTGTTGACCGTCAGTGATAAGCTCATTCCTTTCGAGGTGTTCCACCACTCTTCTCTTGATAATATTCTCCATGACTTTGCATACTATACATGTCAGTGACACTGGTCTGTCGTTTAGTGCCTGTTTCGATAGATGTGATGAATATTGTTGTTAGTGGTACACATAGCGCCTCTGCTCCCTCTCTCATGACCCATGGAGAGATGTTGTCCGGCCCTAAGTATTTCTTTTCCTATGCAAAATCAAAGTCGAGAACAACAACCAGTATTGGGCCCCTACTTAAACCGGATGGGTCCTACACAGATGACAGCAAGGAAATGAGTGAGTTACTTAAATCCCAGTATGACTCAGTCTTTAGCGAGCAACTAACCAGACTGAAAATCGAAAACCTAAATGATTTTTTTATGAGAGTGCCACAGAACTTGACAGACGCATGCCTTTCTGACATCATCACGACGCCAAATGACTTCGAAAAGGCAATAAATGACATGCCCATGTACTCCGCTCCAGGCCCAGACTCATGGAACTCCGTGTTCATCAATAACTGCAAGAAGCCCCTATCACATGCTTTTAACATCCTATGGAGAGGGAGCATGGACACTGGGATCGCCCCGCAGTACTAAAAACAACAGACATAGCCCCGCTCCACAAAGGGGGCAGTAAAGCAATAGCAAAGAACTACAGACCAATTGCGCTAACGTCCCATATCATAAAAATCTTTGAAAGGGTTCTAGGAAGCAAGATCGCCACCCATCTTGATACCCATCAATTGCACAACCCAGGACAGCATGGGTTTAGAGCAGGCCGCTCCTGTCTGTCCCAACTACTGGACCACTACGACAAGGTCCTGGATGCTCTAGAAGATAAACAGAATGCAGATGTTATATACACAGATTTTGCAAAAGCCTTTGACAAGTGTGACCATGGTGTAATAGCACACAAAATGCGTGATAAAGGAATAACAGGAAAAGTTGGTAGATGGATCTATAATTTCCTAACACGTAGAACACAAAGAGTAGTAGTCAACAGAGTAAAGTCTGAGGCAGCTACTGTGAAAGCTCTGTTCCACATGGCACAGTACTTGCTCCCATCCTATTCCTCATCCTCATATCAGACATTGACAGGGATATAAGCCACAGTGCTGTGTCTTCCTTTGCAGATGACACCGAATCTGTATGACAGTGTCCACCGTTGAAGACACTGCAAGACTCCAAGCAGACATAAACCAAATCTTTAAATGGGCTGCAGAAAACAATATGAAGTTCAATGATGAGAAATTTCAATTACTCAGATACGGAAAACGTGAAGAAATTAAAATCTCATCGGAGTACAAAACTAATTCCAACCACACAATAGAGCGAAAAACTAATGTCAAAGACCTGGGAGTGATCATGTCAGAGGATCTCACCTTCAAGGACCATAACAATGTAGCAATTGCATCTGCTCGAAAAATGACAGGATGGATAATGAGAACCTTCAAAACCAGGGATGCCAAGCCCATGTTGACACTTTACAGATCGCTTGTTCTATCTAGGATGTAATATTGCTGCACACTAACTGCACCTTTCAAGGCGGGTGAAATTGCTGACCTTGAAAATGTGCAGAGAACCTTCACCGCACGCATAAGTGCGATAAACCACCTCAACTACTGGGAACGCTTGAAGTTCCTAAACCTGTACTTCTAGAACGCAGGCGGAGAGATACATTATTATATACACATGGAAAATTCTCGAGGGCTTAGTACCAAACTTGCACACAAAAATCACTCCGTACGAAAGCAAATGACTCGGCAGGCGATGTAACATCCCCCCAATGAAGAGCAGGGGTGCCACTAGCACGTTGAGGGACAACACAATAAGTGTGAGGGGCCCAAGATTGTTCAACTGCCTCCCAGCATACATCAGGGGGATTACCAACAAGCCCCTGGCTGTCTTCAAGCAGGCACTGGACAGACACCTCAAGTCGGTACCGGATCAGCCGGGCTGTGGTTCGTACGTTGGACTGCGTGCGGCCAGCAGTAACAGCCTGGTTGATCAGGCTCTGGGCCAACAGGAGGCCTGGTCACAGACCGGGCCGCGGGGGCGTTGACCCCTGGAATTCTCTCCAGGTAGACTCCAGGTAGGCCCCATCGCCTTTGAGGTATCTAGCTCACTCAGCAGCCTCTTCACTTCTTCCTCGGTTGCATGTATCGTGTCCAGCACTTGGTGGTGTGTGTGTGTGTACTCACCTAGTTGTGGTTGCAAGGGTCGATTCATAGCTCCTGCCCCCCTCTTCACTGGCCGCTACTGAGTCTCTCTCATTTCGCCATGAGCCTTATCATACCTCTTCTTAAAGCTATGAATTGATCCTGCCTCCACTACATCGCTTCCCAAGCTATTCCACTTCCTGACCACTCTGTGACTGAAGAAAAACTTTCTAACATCCCTGTGATTCATCTGAGTCTTCAACTTCCAGCTGTGCCCCCTTGTTGCTGTGTCCCATCTCTGGAACATTCTGTCTCTGTCCACCTTGTCAATTCCTCTCAGTATTTTATATGTCGTTATCATGTCCCCCCTTTCTCTCCTGTCCTCCAGTGTCGTCAGGTCGATTTCCCTTAATCTCTCCTCGTAGGACATACCCCTTAGCTCCAGGACTAGTCGTGTTGCAAACCTTTGCATTTTTTCTACTTTATTTATGTGCTTGGCTAGGTGTGGGTTCCAAACTGGTGCTGCGTACTCCAGTATGGGCCTAACGTACACAGTGTACAGGGTTCTGAACGATTCCTTATTAAGATGTCGGAATGCTGTTCTTAGGTTTGCTAGGCGCCCGTATGCTGCAGCAGTTATTTGGTTGATGTGCGCCTCAGGAGATGTGCCTGGTGTTATACTCACCCCAAGATCTTTTCCTTGGGTGAGGCTTGTAGTCTCTGGCCCCTTGACTGTACTCCGTCTGCGGTCTTCTTTGCCTTCCCCATCTTCATGACTTTGCACTTGGTGGGGTTTAACTCCAGGAGCCAATTCCTTGACCAGGCCTGCAGCCTGTCCAGATCCCTTTGTAGTTCTGCCTGGTCCTCGTCCAATTGAATCCTTCTCATCAACTTCACATCATCTGCAAACAGAGACTCTACGGAAATTATTCTTCCGTCATGTCATTCACAAATACCAGAAACAGCACTATTCATGTTGTCTGTACTGGGAAACACAGGGTCTGTGTTATGTCATACGGAGATACCTTCCTGGGATCAAGCAGCGACCGCAATACATAAATATTAAATGATTATGTGTATCTGTCTTCTTCCCTCATTCACCCTCTCCATACATACCTAACTCCCTCCCTTCCTCCCTTCCTGGCAATTTCCTCCCTACAATTTTCTCTCTAGCATCTCCCTTTATCTCTCTCATCCACAATTCGTGCATGTCTCAGTTACAGAAAGGAACAACAAAGAAGTAATTAATAAACACATGTTAGATAGAACAGGTAGTCAGTGATGGTGGTAGGGTATGGGTTCAGGGTACCCACATATCCTACCTTTTAAATCATTCCTTATCTTCCTACCTACAAGACTTACAATAATTATCCCATCCTCCCTACCTCCTTTACCACTTGCCTATGTCATACCTACCGTCCTACCTACAAGACTATCAAGAATTACAATACTCCTACTTTCCTTCCTATTTTCCTACCTTCCTACCTCCCTCCCATCCTTCCTACCTCCCTTCCTACCTGCCTACGTCCCTACCTACCTTCCTCCCTACTTCCTTCAATACCTTCCAACCTACAGCAGTTTTAAGAATTACAAGAATTCTCCCTTTCGTTCTACCTTCATGTGCAAAATAATTTATACATAAAACCGTCAAAATAAACACAGAAAAATAAAA
>WNWK01057937.1:0-10594 GCA_009830355.1 Cherax destructor | reverse complement strand
ATATATATATATATATATATTTATATATATATATATATATATATTTATATATATATATATATATATATATATATATATTATTATATATATATATATATATATATATATATATATATATATATATATATATATATATATATATATATTTATATTATATATTTATACATATATATATATATAATATATATATATATATATAATATATATATATATATATATTATATATATATATATATATATATATATATATATATATATATATATATATATATATATATATATATATATATATATATATATATATATATATATATATATATATATTATATATATATATATATATATATATATATATATATATATATATATATATATATATATATATATATATATATATATATATATATATATATATATAATTATATATATATTTTATATATTCCTCGTGTTTATATTAATCTCTAATAGTACCATGAACGTGATGTCCAGATGACAACGTATATATATTTTTTAACTATCATTTCGATATTTTCTACCGATATGTAAAACTGCCATGGAGTCTTTTTTTATTTTTTTCTATCTGGAAAACATAGCACATATCTGTATTAAAATTCAGTTTGAACCCTTCTCAATCTATATAGGCCTTGCTATAAGCTTTCACACTAAATTGCCTTTTCTCTTTTGCCATGAATATTTGTTTGGTTCAACTCTAGCGAAAATATTATACAATTCATTATTTCTCACTGGAAATCCATTACGTAAATTACAAAAATACATTAGAACCAGACTTAATGAATCATAAGACTCCGAGTGGCTGTGAAAACATATGACAAATATATGAGTGGGAGGGGCTTGTGTTTGGGGTACAGAAGGAAATTCTTGGGTACCTTTGGGAAGAGGTTGGACAAATACTGTTACCTTTGTATTTGACTGTGTAGGTCAACTTCTCTTTTATACCATTTTCACATACGTCGGTGGTATTGATAAGGTCCTGCCTTGTATGGGCCAGTAGACTTGCTTCAATATTCCTATATAAGAACATAAGAAAGTTAAATTAAACACATATGCAACACTTGGGTATCTTTATTGAGGAAACGTTTCGCCACACAGTGGCTTCATCAGTCCAATACAAAGTAGAAAGGTGTAAGGAGAGGAGGAGTTTGAGGTAATTATTCCCTCGGCCTGGAGTCGATGTGTTCAGTCCATCAATCTTAAAGCAAGTACAGCATAGGGTTGTTGGTGTTGTTGTATGTTCGCCGGTACATCCGGTCCGGGTCTTCTCCAAATGGTGACCCGGCATTGGCCCCCTGGGTAGAGGGTGTCGGTCATCTTCTTTCTTCTGTCTTCTTTCTTGGGGGCCCCAGGGAGGGGGTTGACTTCTTCTTTTCTCTTGCTGTGGCTCCCCATGGTGGGGAGTGTCTTCTGACGTCGCATCTTCATCAGCAGATCTTGGTACTTTGGACTCTTGTAGTCCAAAGTGTCTTAACATGGGTGGAAGCTAGGCATCAGGCTGTGGTTCTACCTACATAGGAAGAAGAAGGATGGGGGATAAGAAAGAAAGAAGTGAGAGATAGAATAGCTGTCGTGGGTAGTCTTGGTCGTCGTCGGGGTTCTCCGGCGTCGTCATCGAGGGGGCGGGTGGGTGGCTAGGACTGGGAGCAGTGTCTCCAAGTCATGGGTGGCCAGGTAAACCAGCCGGGCTGCTTTGTCCTCGCGGGTCAGATCCCCAGGTGCCATCGGGAAGTGCCTGTGGCGGATGGACGTCGTCGCAGGACAGTCAAGCATGTAGTGAACTAGAGGCTTTGGAACCATCCGGTCGCAGTGGCGGCAAAGCTACCCTACTGCAAAGCAGTAGGGTAGCCGAGGCGCAGGCGGTGGATGTCATTCTACGCTGAATGTTTTCTAACGAATTTATATCCATTCTGTAATATGGAGACCAGAACTGATCTGCGTAATCTAGGTGAGGCCTTACTAATGATGTATAAAGCTGTAATATAACCTCTGGACTTCTGTTGCTTAGACTTAAGAACATAAGAAAGGAGGAACACTGCAGCAGGCCTGTTGGCCCATACTAGGCAGGTCCTTCACATTCCATCCCACTAACAAAATATTTGTTCATGTGTAATTCCAACTCAAATCCAACCCCTCTCACTCATTTATTTATCCAACCTAAATTTGAAACTACCCAAGGTCCTAGCTTCAATAACCCTACTAGGCAGACTGTTCCACTCATCAACTACCCTATTTCCAAACCAATACTTTCCTATATCCTTTCTGAATCTAAACTTATCTAATTTGAATCCATTATTGTGGGTTCTCTCTTGGAGAGATATCCTCAAGACCTTATTTATATCCCCGTTGTTAATACCCATTTTCCACTTGTATACCTCGATCATGTCTCCCCTCATTATTTTTGCTCTGTGAAGACTTTTCTACTGTGCTGTCCGTTCTTAGCTACCTGAGATTGGATGATGGCTTCCCTCGACTACGAGCAGCTATATCTCCAAATGAAGGCGGAATTAACGGAAGCTAGAAGAGAAATTCAACGATTGAAGGGTATATGCAAGGATTATCCCCGGAACAATGTTGCCGATGATCAGACCAACGAATGGATGCTAGTCGGATCAGAAGGCACGAAGCTGAAGTTGAAGAAGGTCCAGGAGACTGCTGTGAAAACCAGCAACTCTTTTTCCTTGTTATCAGACGAATGTGAAGACATCCCAGCAAAGACCATCTCTACAAAGACCGTTGAGAACGTCATGCACACCGCCAGTCGAGCTAAGAACATTGTTTCAGTTGGGGATAGTCAGATTAGGTTTATAGATAGGGAATTTTATCTTAAGGATAGGAATAGGAGGCAGAGGGTATGTTATCCTGGGGCTGGGATGAAGGATATTGTTAACCGTCTGGACGACGACATGAGAGGTATCGGGAGCAACCCTATTATCTATCTCAGTTCTGGAGGCAACGATGTTGGCAGACGTAGGAGTGAGGAGCTGATTAGCAGCTATAGGTCAGCAATAGACAGAATTAGGAAGAAGGGTGGGAACCCTGTCATATGTGGCATTTTGCCAAGGAGAGGAGTTGGAAATGAATGGTTGTCCAGGGCAATTGGTGTCAATTGCTGGCTGGACAAATACTGTAAGGAAAATGCAGTAACATTCATTGACAACTGGGACCTCTTCTATGGCAGAAGTGACATGTATGCCAGGGATGGGGGTTCACTTATCTAGGTCTGGGGTTGGGGCACTGGCAACTGCAGTGGAGGGAGCTGTTAGGGCTTTAAACTAGAAAAAGTTAGTGGTATGGGTTATGGGGGGAAAACAGTGAAGTCCCAGTCTAGTAATGTTATAAATTCTAGGGGAACTAGTAATAGGCAGAATAAGGTGGATATTGGAAAGCCAGTGGCACTAGGTGACAAGGACAGTAATTGGTATAGTGGAAAAACAGGAATGAGCAGGAAGGGTGGAAAAATAAACACATAAGCAGTATAATGTGATCCTTTATTGACAACGTTTCGCCCACGCAGTGGGCTTTATTTTTCCATTGTGTCGGTATTTCATACCATTTATTTCCAGCAGGAAGAGTAAAGAGAAAGGAGGGTCTTTAAATGTATATTACACCAATAGTCGTAGTGCTAGGAATAAGATGGACGAGTTGAGATTAGTTGCAAGTACTGGTAATATTGATGTTTTTGCAATAACTGAGACATGGTTTAATATGAAAAATTGGGACATGCCTGCCGAATGTCACATTCAAGGGTTTAAATTGTTCCAAGTAGACAGAAGTATCGGGAAGGGGGGTGGGGTGGAACTCTATGTCCGTGATCATTTAAATTGTTGCATAAAAACGGGTATAAAGTCTGAAATAACACATATAGAGTCTGTCTGGATAGAATTTTCAGAGGGGTGTGAAAAATTGATTTTAGGCGTGATTTACCGTCCTCCAAACTTAGATGGGAAAAAAGGGAGACTACTTTGGGAGGAAATTGTTAAGGCCACAAGGCACGATAACGTAGTAATTCTAGGGGACTTTAACTTTAGTCAGATTGATTGGAATTTCTTGACAGGGAATTTAGAATCTATCAACTTTTTAGAAGTTGTTCAGGATTGCTTTTTGAAGCAGTTTGTGACAGAACCTACAAGGGGAAATAACCTACATGACTTGGTTCTGGCAAGCAAGGAAACCCTTGTTAATAATTTAGAAATTACAGAGAAACTCGGCTCAAGCGACCTTTAGCATTGAATGGATGCATGATAGTAGGGATAATTCAGTAACGGTCCCAGATTTTCGCTTAGCAGATTATAATGGACTTAGAGAACACTTATCAACTGTGGACTGGGGTAACGAAGAGAGGTATCAATATGACAGTTTTCTTAACACTATACAGGCTGCCCAAAGAACATTTATCCCGTATAAAGAAATTAGGTCAAGTAGAAATGACCCAAAATGGATGAATAATAGGCTCAAGTATCTTTTAGGGCAGAAGAAAGGAATTTATAGAGGCATAAATAGAGGTGAGGGTCATCTTATAAATCAGTATACTGACATTAAGAGGGACGTTAAAAAGGGTATAAGAAAAGCTAAACGGGACTATGAAATTAAAGTTGCTAGGGATTCAAAAACTAACCCAAAAAGTTGTTTCCAGGTTTATAGAACAAAAATTAGAGATAAGATAGGTCCCCTTAAAAATAACTCTGGGCATCTTACTGACAAGAAAAATGATATGTGTTCTATTTTTAATAAATATTTTCTCTCGGTTTTCACACAGGAAGACACTAATAATATCCCAGTAATTAATTTTTACAGAGTCCCAGAAGATAAATTATGTAATATCACAGTCAATAGCGAAATGATTATGAAACAACTAGACCGACTGAAACAAAATAAATCGCCGGGTCCTGATGAGCTTTTTGCAAGGGTTCTTAAGAAATGCAAAATGGAACTCTGTGATCCATAATCTAACATTTTTAATTTATCTCTTCAAACAGGTGTAGTGTCTGATATGTGGAAGATGGCTAATGTAATTCCTATTTTTAAAGCAGGGGACAAGTCAGTACCGTCAAATTACCGCCCAATAAGCCTTACCTCAATTGTAGGCAAATTACTAAGAGTCAATTATACCTGATATTATTAGAAGCTATCTACATAACCATAATTTGATTAATGATACTCAGCATGGATTCACGAGGGGCCGTTTCTGCCTATCTAATTTATTAACCTTCTTCAGTAAAGCTTTTGAGGCAGTTGATCACGATAAAGAATTCGATATTGTTTATTTAGACTTTAGTAAGGCTTTTGATAGAGTACCGCACCAGAGACTGTAAAAGAAGGTGGCAGCTCATGGCATTGGGGGAAAAGTGCTGTCATGGATCGAGTTATGGCTAGCCAATAGGAAGCAGAGAGTGTGCATTAATGGGGTAAATCCGAATGGGGATTTGTAACAAGTGGTGTTCCACAGGGATCAGTCTTAGAACCCATTGTTATTTATAATATATATCAATGACCTTGACGAGGGAATTACTAGTGATATGAGCAAATTCGCCGACGACACGAAGATAGGTAGGATAATTGATTCAAAGAAGTCGATATGTGGTATTTTTCACCCTGTCATATGTGGTATTTTGCCAAGGAGAGGAGTTGGAGATGAATGGCTGTCCAGGGCAATTGGTGTCAATTGCTGGCTGGACAAACACTGTAAGGATAATGCAGTACCATTCATTTGCAACTGGGACCACTTCTATGGCCGAAATGACATGTATGCCAGGGATGGGGTTCACTTATCCAGGGCAGGAGTGGATTTTCTTGCTAGCTCAGTTGAGGGTGTTGTTAGGACTTTAAACTAGGATTAGTTAGAGGTATGGGTTTAGAAATGGAAAATACTGAATTTCGAAATATAGATCTAGGCTTTGATATAAAAAATCTTAACAATAACAAGGACAGTAATAGGTATAGTGGAAAAACAGAAAGGAGCAGGAAGGGTGAAGAGAAAGGGGGGTCTTTAAAAGTGTATTATACAAATAGTCGTAGTGCTAGGAATAAGATGGACGATTTGAGATTAGTTGCAAGTGCAGGTAACATTGATGTATTTGCCATAACTGAGACATGAATCAATACGAACAATAGGGACATGCCTGCTGAATGTCATATACAGGGTTTTAAATTGTTCCAAGTAGACAGAAGTTTCGGGAAGGGGTGTGGAGTGGCACTGTATGTCCGAGATCGCTTGAACTGTTGCATAAAAAAGGGTATAAAGTCTGAAATAACACATACAGAGTCTGTCTGGATAGAATTTTCAGAGGGGCATGAAAAATTGATTTTAGGTGTGATATACCGTCCCCCAAACTTAGATAGGAACCAAGGGAGACTACTATGGGAGGAAATTGTTAAGGCCACAATGCACGATAACGTAGTTATTCTGGGAGACTTCAACTTTAGTCAAATTGATTGGAATTTTTTGACTGGGAATTTAGAATCTAACGACTTCTTAGAAGTAGTTCAAGATTGTTTTTTGAAGCAGTTTGTGACAGAACCTACAAGGGGAAATAACCTGCTTGACTTAGTTCTGGCAAACAAGGAAACCCTTGTTAATAATTTAGAAATTACAGAGGAACTCAGCACAAGCGACCACAAATCAATTACCTTTGGCATTGAATGGAAGTTTCATAGTAGGGATAACTCAGTAACGGTCCCAGATTTTCGCTTAGCAGATTACAATGGACTTAGAGAACACTTATCATCTGTAGACTGGGGTAATGAATAGAGCTATCAATATGACAGTTTTCTGAACACTATACATGCTGCCCAAAGAACATTTATCCCATATAAAGAAATTAGAACGAATAGAAATGACCCAAAATGGATGAATAATAGGCTCAAATATCTTTTAGGGCAGAAAAAAAGAATTTATAGGCGTATCAAAAGAGGTGAGGGTCATCTTATGAATCAGTATATTGACATTAAGAGGGACGTTAAAAAGGGGATAAGAAAAGCTAAACGGGACTACGAAAATAAAGTTGCTAAGGGATTCGAAAACTAACAAAAAAGTTTTTTTCCAGGTGTATAGAACAAAAGTTAGAGATAAGATAGGTCCCCTTAAAAATAATTATGGGCATCTTACTGACAAGGAGAATGATATGTGCTCTATTTTTAATAATTATTTTCTCTCAGTTTTCACTCAGGAAGACACTAATAATATCCCAAGAATTAGGTATTTTAGTGGGCCTGAAGAAGATAAATTATGTAGTATCACAGTCACTACCGAAATGGTTATCAAACAGATAGACCGTTTGAAGAAAAATAAATCGCCAGGTCCTGATGAGCTTTTTTCAAGGGTTCTTAAGGAATGCAAAATGGAACTCTGTAAACCCTTAACTAACATTTTTAACCTATCTCTTCAAACAGGTGTAGTGTCTGATACGTGGAAGATGGCTAATGTAATTCCTATTTTTAAAGCAGGGGACAAGTCGTTACCATCAAATTACCGCCAAATAAGTCTAACATCAATTGTAGGCAAATTATTAGAGTCGATTATAGCTGATAACATAAGAAGCCATCTCGATAGGCATAATCTGATTAATGATACTCAACATGGATTCACCAGTGGCCGTTCCTGCCTAACTAATTTATTAACTTTTTTTCAGTAAGGCTTTTGAGGCAGTTGATCATGATAAAGAATTCGATATTGTTTATTTGGATTTTAGTAAGGCTTTTGATAGAGTACCACATCAGAGACTGTTAAAGAAAGTGGCTGCTCACGGCATTGGGGAAAAAGTGTTTTCATGGATCGAGTCATGGCTCACCAATAGGAAGCAGAGGGTGTGCATTAATGGGGTTAAATCTGAGTGGGGATCTGTAACAAGTGGCATTCCACAGGGATCGGTTTTGGGCCCGTTGTTGTTTATAATATATATAAATGACCTTGACGAGGGAATTACTAGTGATATGAGCAAATTCGCTGATGACACGAAGATAGGTAGGATAATCGATTCAGACGTATATGTCACGGAACTTCAGGAGGATTTAGACAAACTCAATTCCTGGTCAGAAAAATGGCAGATGCAGTTCAATGTAGATAAATGCAAAGTTCTAAAGCTCGGGAATGTTCATAACCCTAGCACCTACCAGCTTAATAATGTTGAACTCAGCTGTACAGAATGCGAAAAGGATTTGGGGGTTATGGTAAGCAGCAACCTTAAACCAAGTCAGCAATGCCTAAGCATAAGAAATAAAGCAAATAGATTACTGGGATTTATATCAAGAAGTGTAAGCAACAGAAGTCCAGCGGTTATATTACAGCTTTATACATCATTAGTAAGGCCTCACCTAGATTACGCAGCTCAGTTCTGGTCTCCATTTTACAGAATGGATATAAATTCGTTAGAAAACATTCAGCGACGAATGACAAAGTTAATTCATAGCATTAGAAATCTTCCGTATGAAGAAAGATTGAAGACCCTTAAACCTTTCGGGGTCGGTGCCGTACTAGTATGTTTTACGAGCAGGGGTCGGTGCCGTACTAGTATGTTTTACGAGCAGGGGTCGGTGCCGTACTAGTATGTTTTACGAGCAGGGGTTGGTGTCGTACTAGTACATGTAAATTCTAGCGGCCTCAAATTAAGTGGGAAATGGCTGGTAGCCCTACATATGAAAGAATGGGTCTATGTGGTCAGTGTGCACAGTATAAAAAAAATCCTGCACCTCACACTGCATAATGAGAGAAAAATAACTCTGACCATTTTTTTAGTTTAAAACAGCGACTTTGCAGTCTATTTTCGTATGATATTTATTGATGTATTCTCGTTTTCTTAATCTCATTTGATAGAATGGACGATATATTACAGAAATAGATATGATTTTGATTGGTTTGACAATGACAAGTACCTTGAAATTGAGCTCAAAGTAGCGAAAATGTTTGATTTTAGACGATGTTCAAGAGTAAACAAATCACACCATGCGTCCAATACACATCAACTGGCGAGTCTAATATTCATGCACAAGTGCTCTGATATTATTTATACCATTTTTACAATGATGCAGTTGTATACATAACAGTAAATCTTCTATTTTTGTGAGAATAAAAATTCAAAATGGAAAGCAAAAGTAATGTAAAAAGGGCCTAGAGATGTGACTAATGAACAGAGAATATGTTATTTTAGTGCTAGGAATGTCTGCCTTGTTTATTCTGAACCCTATTTTGATATTGGCATCGTTTGAAATTTGTGTGAAATTGGCTAAATGGCTGCCCACTATTTTGGGTAGTTGAAATTGGTAGATAGGCGGTTTCTTGTACTCAAACGATAGAATAAATGGAGTTCTAGCGAAATAGCGTAGTGATAGTAGGGGATTTTAACTTTAGTCAAATTGACTGGACTTCTTTGACCGGTAATCTGGAGTCCAGTGACTTTATAGAAGTAGTTCAGGACTGTTTTCTGAAGCAGTGTGTGACGGAGCCTACCAGAGGTAATAATTTTCTCGACCTAGTCTTGTCAAATAAAGAAACCCTTGTAAATAATCTGGAGATCACTGAAGAGCTTGGCGCAAGTGATCACAAATCCATTACTTTTAATATTACCTGGGAGTACGAGAATAGGGATAATACGGTAAAAGTTACTGATTTTCGTTCTGCCGACTATACTGAACTTAGAGAACACCTGTCTAATGTCGACTGGGGTAATCTAGCTAACGATTACGATGGGATCTGCGTTTATGATTTTTTTTTCTTAAAAATGTACAACGTGCACAGAGTATATTTATTCCCCAGAGAGAATTTAGGTCAAATAATAACGATCCCAAATGGATTAACAGGAGGCTAAAACATCTATTAGGGGAGAAAAGAGGAATTTATAGGCGCATCAAAAGAGGAGATGTTAATCTTATTGACCAATATGTTCAGTTGAAAAGAGAAGTAAAAAAGGGGATTAGAAAGGCTAAACGTGACTATGAGATTAAGGTTGCTAATGAATCAAAGACTAATCCAAAAGGGTTCTTTCAAGTGTACAGGACGAAGGTGAGGGAAAAGGTAGGACCTCTGAAAATTGGGAATGGACAGCTGACGGATAACGAACTGGAAATGTGTTCTCTATTTAATGACTATTTTTGTCAGTCTTTACACAAGAAGACGTAAATGAGATTCCAGAAATTAAAAATTATTCAGTTCCTGAAGAATTCAAGTTAACTAATATTACTGTCACGAGGGACATGGTTATCAAACAGATAGATAAACTGAAGCAAAATAAGTCCCCGGGACCCGAAGTGTTGTTTTCCAGGGTACTTAAAGAATGCAAGATGGAACTTAGTCAGCCATTAACGAATGTGTTTAATACATCCATCCTAACTGGTGTTGTGCCAGAGATGTGGAAGATAGCTAATGTAGTTCCTATATTCAAATCAGGGATAAGTCAATTCCATCAAATTACGTCCAATAAGCCTCACATCTATAGTAGGCAAATTATTAGAATCAATTATAGCTGATATTATTAGAAGTCACCTTAAGAACATAATTTGATTAATGAATCTCAGCATGGGTTCACGAGAGGTCGTTCCTGCCGACAAATTTACTGACGTTTTCAATAAAACATTTGAGGCAGTAGAC
>WNWK01057936.1:0-10595 GCA_009830355.1 Cherax destructor | reverse complement strand
AAATTTTATTTTGGTCAAACTGGTAAAGTTTTGAACTAAGTTTAAAAACAACATAAATATAGCTTTTGGGAACTGGACAAGTTTCCCTAATGCTCATTTATTCATGTGAGAGTTTTTTAACCATCCAATTGATTTTCAAAATCCCGAGAAGGTTGTATCAAGCAAGTCCATGGTTTTAATAAATCATGTTTCATTAAAAGCAGTTTTGAAAAAAATTGAATATTTCTTTTGGTTTATATAAATTTGGGATTCATTTATAAAAAAAAAATTTGGGAAGAATTTAAAAAAAATTGGGACTAATCTTAATTCTTGGGAAGAGTTTCACCCCCTTTTCTTTTTTTCCCTTTCTTCACAGAGTCGTGCGATGTTACCCTGACCTCAATTGTAGGAAAATTTAAATAGAGTAAATTTATATTGATATTATTAGAAGCCATCTAGATAACCAAAATTTGATTAATGATACCCAGCATGGATTCTTACCTTTCCTCCTATCTAATTTATTAACCTTCTTCAGTAAAGTTTTTTGGGAGGTTGTTGATCACGATAAAGAATTCGATATTGTATATTTAGACTTTAGTAAGGGCCTTTTGATAGAGTCCCCAAACCAAAACTGTTAAAGAAAGTTTTTTCCGGGCATTGGGGGAAAAGGTTGTTTGGATCGAGTCACTCACCAATAGGAAGCAGAGAGGGGGCATAAAGGGGGTTTAAAACCAATGGGACTTGTAACAAGGGGTGTTCCACAGGGATCAGTCTTAGGCCCATTGTTATTTATAATATATACCAATGACCTTGATGAGGGAATTACTAGTGATATGAGAAAATTTTTTTAAAAGAAGATAGGTAGGATAATTGATTCAAACATAGATGTCATAGAATTTTCAGGAAGATTTAGACAAACTTAACGGGTCAGAAAAGTGGCAGATGCAGTTCAATGTAGATAAATGCAAGGTTCCAAGTCGAGTGTCCATAACCCAAGCACTTATAAGTTAAATAACGTAGAACTTAGCCATACAGATTGGAGAAGGACTTGGGGGTGATGAAAAAGCAGCAACCTTAAACCAAGAACAATGCCTAAGGAAAGAAAAAAGGCAAATAGATTACTGGGATTTATATCAAGTGTTAGCAACAGGTCCAGAGGTTATATTACAGCTTTATACATCATTAGTAAGGCCTCACCTAGATTACGCAGCTCAGTTCTGGTCTCCATATTACAGAATGGGACAAAATTCGTTAGAAAACATTCAGCGTAGAATGACTAAATTAATACATAGCATTAGAAATCTTCCTTACGAAGAAAGATTGAAGACCTTAAAATTAAAATTCACTTGTAAGACGAAATGAGGGAGACATGAGATATACAAGGGAAAATGGGTATTAACCAAAGGGGATATAAAAAAAATCTTGAATATCTCTCCAAGAGAGAACCCGCAATAATGGATTCAAGTTAGATAAGTTTAGATTTAGAAAGGAATAGGAAAGTATTGGTTTGGAAATAGGGAGTTGTTGAGGGAAAGTCTGCCTAGTAGGGTTATTGGGTTTTGGGGCCTTGGGTAGTTTCAAATTTAGGTTGGATAAATTCATGTGTGAGGGGGGATTTGAGTGGGATTCGCGCATGAGTGGGTAGAATTGTCGCTTATTTCTTGGGTAGCATTGAAAATTGGGTTGAGCAAATATTCTGTTAGTGGGACGGATTGTGAAGGACTTCCTAGTATGGGCCAAAGGCCTGCTGCAGTGTTCCCTTTCTTATGTTCTTATGTTCTTATGTACTGTGAGGTGTAGTCTTTGTTAGTGTGATGTGACTGTGAGGTGTAGTCTCGCCCCTTATATAAGCCCTTCTTGTCATGTTTCCTGTTATGTTCCTTGATAAGTGAGTAGTCACGAAAGCGCTTGGAATTTTTATTTTTTCATAGTGGTTTTTTGCATATTTTGATATCACCTGTTTACTGTGATCTTTCAATATATATATGATGATGAAAGTATTTTTTTAGTTTTCATTTTGTTCCCGGTGGGAGACAGCCGACTTGTATATATATATATATATATATATATATATATATATATATATATATACAAGTCGGCTGTCTCCCACCGAGGCAGGGTGACCCAAAAAGAAAGAAAATCCCTAAAAGAAAATACTTTCATCATCATTCAACACTTTCACCTCACTCATATATAATCACTGTCTTTGCAGAGGCGTCAGGGTACGACAGCTGAGAATAGTCCTCCCAGCTGTCACTATCCCAGACCCCTCCTTTAAAGTGCAGGCATTGTACTTCCATTTCCAGGACTCAAGTCCAACTAAATCAATTAACTGGTTTCCTGAATCCTTTCACAAAATGTTACCCTGCTCACACTCCAACAGCTCGTCAGGTCCCAAAATCCATTCATCTCCATTCACTTATCTAACACGCTCACACATGCTTGCTGGAAGTCCAAGCCCTCGCCCAAAAACCTCCTTTTCCCTCTCTCCAACCTTTCTAGGACGACCCCTACCCGCCTTACTTCCCCCACAAATTTATACGCTCTCAAGTCATTCTACTTTGATCCATTCTCTCTAAATGACCAAACCACTTCAACAACCCTCTTCAGCCTCTGACAAATACTTTTAGTAACTCCACACCTTCTCCTAATTTCCACATTCCGAATTTTGTACATAATATTTACACCACACATTGCCCTTAGACAGGACATCTCCACTGCCTCCAGCCTCCTCCTCGCTGCAGCATTTGCAACCCATGCTTCACACCCATATAAGAGTGTTGGTACCACTATACTTTCTGCATTCCTTCTTTGCCTCCATGGATAACGTTTTTGCCTCCACAGATACCTCAACGCACCAGTCACTTTTTTTTCTTCATCAATTCTATGGTTAACCTCATCCTTCATAAACCCATCCGCTGACAAGTCAACTCCCAAATATCTGAAAACATTTACTTCTTCCATAATCCCCCTCTCCAATGTGATATCCAATTTTTCTTTATTTAAATCGTTTGATACCCTTATCACCTTACTCTTATCTATGTTCACTTTCAACTTTCTACCTTTAAAACCTCCCAAACTCGTCCACTAACCTTTGCAACTTTTTTTATATATATATATATATATATATATATATATATATATATATATATATTAATGCAACAAACGAACGATATTTGATGCAAAATAAGAACGGGTGGAGTTGAATGATAGCTCTTAGTCTTTCTTCTAATTAGCACATCATCAGAAGGTTGCAAAATTGCAGAAATGAAAAGGAAGTCAGCACACTCGTTCAAAGAAACAATTTTCTCAGAATAACAGAAATGGGTGCCGGGAAGAGTGCCAAGTGCCAGAAAATGAAGTTAACACATAGAAGAATATAAACGTAAAGCATATAGTATTGCCCATACAGTGGACCCAGGTGTTCGTCCTGCTCGAACTCGCCCTTTATATAAGTGTATTTTTTAAATGCTTTTATAAGTGTATTTTTGGTCTAAAAGGACTAGTCTACTTTACATTATTCTTATGGGAATAAATTCATTTGAATAATGGCACTTGAACAGCATTCTGGAACGAAAAAATAACGAAAACCAGGGGTCCACTGTATTTTTTCAAATTCAAACTTGCAATCAACTACAACAACTTAATCAAGTGAGTAATGAGATTGCTCTTGTTGGAACGGCTGGGCAACTCATTTAATTCTTTAAGACAGAATAATAGATCAGGAAAGAGAACATTGGAAACAAGGCAATGATATCAAAACTTACAAGTGTAATATCAAAACTTACAAGTGTAATATCAAACACTAGTGTAATATAAACTTACTAGTGTAATATCAAAACTTACAAGTGTAATATCAAAACTTACTAGTGTAATGTAAACTTACAAGGTAATATCAAAAACTTACAAGTGTAATATCAAAACTTTCTAATTAATATCAAACTTACTAGTGTAATATCAAAACTTACAAGTGTAATATCAACTTACATTAATATCAAAACTTACAGTGTAATATCAAAACTTCAGTGTAATATCAAAACTTACAGATGTAATATCAAAACTTCATGTGTAATATCAAACTTACAAGTGTAATATCAAACTTACAAGTGTAATATCAAAACTTACTAGTGTAATATCAAAACTTACAAGTGTAATATCAAAACTTACTATTAATATCAAAACTTACAAGTGTAATATCAAACTTACATGTGTAATATCAAACTTACAAGTGTAATATCAAAACTTGCTATGTAATATCAAAACTTACAAGTGTAATATCAAAACTTACAAGTGTAATATCAAAACTTACAAGTGTAATATCAAAACTTACAATTAATATAAAACTTACTAGTGTAATATCAAAACTTACAAGTGTAATATAAAACTTACAAGTGTAATATCAAAACTTTCTAGTGTAATATAAAAACTTACTAGTGTAATATCAAAACTTACAAGTGTAATATCAAACTTACAAGTGTAATATCAAAACTTACAAGTGTAATATCAAACTTACTAGTGTAATATCAAAACTTACTAGTGTAATATCAAAACTACAAGTGTAATATAAAAACTTACAAATTGTAATATCAAAACTTTCATGTAATATAAAAACTTACTAGTGTAATATCAAAACTTACAAGTGTAATATCAAAACTACAAGTGTAATATCAAAACTTACAAGTGTAATATCAAAACTTACTAGTGTAATATCAAAACTTACTAGTGTAATATCAAACTTACAGTGTATCAAAACTTATAAGTGTAATATCAAAACTTATATGTGTAATATCAAAACTTAAGTGTAATATCAAAACTTACTAGTGTAATATCAAAACTTACAAGCGTACTATCAAAACTTACTAGTGTAATATCAAAACTTACTAGTGTAATATCAAAACTTACTGGTGTAATATCAAAACTTACAAGTGTACTATCAAAACTTACAAGTGTAATATCAAAACTTATAAGTGTAATATCAAAACTTACTAGTGTAATATCAAAACTTATAGGTGTAATATCAAAACTTATAAGTGTAATATCAAAACTTACATGTAATATCAAAACTTATAAGTGTAATATCAAAACTTACTAAGTGTAATATCAAAACTTACTAGTGTAATATCAAAACTTACAAGTGTAATATCAAAACTTACAAGTGTAATATCAAAACTTACTAGTGTAATATCAAAACTTACTAGTGTAATATCAAAACTTACTAGTGTAATATCAAAACTTACAGTGTAATATAAAAACTTACAGGTAAATCAAAACTTACAGTGTAATATCAAAACTTACATGTTAGGAAATTATAGATCCATCTACCAACTTTTCCTGTTATTTCTTTATCACGCATTTTGTGTGCTATTACACCATGGTCACACTTGTCAAAGACTTTTGCAAAATCTGTGTATATAACTTCTGCATTCTGTTTATCTTCTAGAGCATCCAGGACCTTGTCGTAGTGGTCCAGTAGTTGGGACAGACAGGAGCGGCCTGCTCTAAACCCATGCTGTAATGGGTTGTGCAATTGATGGGTATCAAGATGGGTGGCGATCTTGCTTCTTAGAACCCTTTCAAAGATTTTTATGATATGGGACGTTAGCGCAATTGGTCTGTAGTTCTTTGCTATTGCTTTACTGCCCCCTTTGTGGAGCGGGGCTATGTCTGTTGTTTTTAGTAGCTGCGGGACGATCCCAGTGTCCATGCTCCTACTCCATAGGATGTTAAAAGCATGTGATAGGGGCTTCTTGCAGTTCTTGATGAACACGGAGTTCCATGAGTCTGGGCCTGGAGCGGAGTGCATGGGCATGTCATTTATTGCCTTTTCGAAGTCATTTGGCGTCGTGATGATGTCAGAAAGGCATGCGTCTGTCAAGTTCTGTGGCACTCTCATGAAAAAATCATTTAGGTTTTCGATTTTCAGTCTGGTTAGTGGCTCGCTAAAGACTGAGTCATACTGGGATTTAAGTAACTCACTCATTTCCTTGCTGTCATCTGTGTAGGACCCATCCCGTTTAAGTAGGGGCCCAATACTGGTTGTTGTCTGCGTAAAGTACTACACCGGAAACGAATTAACTTGGAGGAATTCCGGGCAGTATTAGTGGAGGCAGAGAATCGGATAAATAATCGTCTTCTCTCGTACATAATTGATACTCCCGACGCAGAAGTACTGACTCCTTCTCACTTGATATGTGGACGGAAACTAGAAGCTGCACTTATATATAGAGATGAGGATTATAATAGGATTATAGAGATGAGGATTATAATAATGTGACAGTGTTAAGTGATAAATTTAAGATGTTGAATAAAGTAATTAATCATTAGTCTACTGTGTGGCGCAAACAGTATCTTCTTACACTACGTGAACACTTTTATGGTGCGTCAGATTAGATTTTGCCACCGAAGTGGCTAGTTTATTGTGCACCCCATATCCATCCTGTGGACGGTAGCGCAAGAGCATATGGATATACAAAA
Organism: Cherax destructor; assembly: GCA_009830355.1. Classification (NCBI taxonomy): domain Eukaryota; kingdom Metazoa; phylum Arthropoda; class Malacostraca; order Decapoda; family Parastacidae; genus Cherax; species Cherax destructor. The sequence continues at coordinate 4,142 of WNWK01057936.1, read as the reverse complement.
AGGCCTAGGCACTAGGCCCCAAAGGGGTTTACAATTGTACATTTGGATTTATATCTACATATCAATTATCTGTTTCAAGCAAATTTAGGAAATTTGCTTAGTACAATTGGTATCTTATTTCATGAATAAGATATCTTGACATGTCACATAGGTTATTATACTGTCTATCTCTATATTCCTCAATAAGTGGACAATTAAGAACATAGTGTTCAAGACAGTGACCATATGCCTGATCACATAATTTGCATTTAGTTTGATCATCATCTGTGTCTCCCAAACTGCCAGAAGTACCTGTAGCCAAGCCTAAGCCTGGCCACTACAACATCAGTCAGTCTGTTCACATTGCAAGTTGCTCCACAAACATGCCCATCTATGCTTGCATTATCATGAGCACAGTTAGGAACGTTCATGGAAAATAATTTAGATTTATATCTACAGTTCACTTATCTGTTACAAGCAAATTTAGAAAATTTGCTTAGTATAACTGGTATCTTACCTTCACTAATAAGATATCTTGACATGTCATATAGGTTATTATACTGTCTATCTCTATATTCCTCAATAAGTGGACAATTCAGCACATAGTGTTCAAGACAGTGACCATATGCCTGATCACATAATTTGCATTTAGTTTGATCATCATCTGTGTGTCTCCCAAACTGCCAGAAGTACTTGTAGCCAAGCCTAAGCCTGGCCACTACAACATCAGTCAGTCTGTTCACATTGCAAGTTGTTCCATAAACATACTTATCTACATTCATGTTATCATAGTGGGTTATAGATCTACTCAGGCTTCTAACTGCATTCCTATAGCAATCATTTTCATTATTTATTTCTCTCCTAATATTTTTCCCAATGCTAGACACAGATATACCAAAGTTATATTCTACATTCTCCTTCTGGGTGCTCTTATTGGCTAACATATCAACTTTATCATGAAGGAGTAATCCAATGTGTGATGGAATCCATAGCAATTGTACATTAATTCCTTTGTCATGGATTTTTGAGTATCTATACCTGGCTTCTACAATGAGCATGCTATAAGAGTCATTATATGAGTCAAGAGCCTTCAATGATGACATAGAATCAGAAATGATGATAGAGTCAAGCTCAGTGTCATAAGTTAGCTTTAGTGCCATTAGGATTGCAAACAATTCAGTTTGCAGTGTAGACGCCCAGTTGTTAATTATTATGCCTAGTTCAAAAAAATAATTATTGTTCTTAACTAGGGAGGTGGCAACCAGAGCAGATGCAGCCCTGCCAGAAGACTCCTGTTTAGATCCATCAGTGTATATAACTTGAGATAACATATTACTACCAGCTAGGCGAGAAATTTCTTCTTGAGCAGTTGCTTTAACAAGTGATTTAAGGAAGGAGTCAGAAGTGGCGAATCAACAAAATATTCAACCAGGTGACATTGTGTTAATTGATACTGAAACACCAAGAACGTTGTGGTCTCTGGGCAAGGTAGTAACATTGTACCCAGACGCTCAGGGTGTTGTCAGGAATGTCAAAGTGTTGTGTCGCGGCCAAGAGAGTTTACGTACCATTAATAAGTTAATCCCCTTAGAATTAAAGGGAGTTATATCAACTGTGAAAGAAAACCTAAGGGAAAGTGACACGAGTGATGTTGAAGACGATACAGACCAGGGGATACCAGAGACAGGAAGTGTGTTTCGGCTGACCAGGAAGACAGCTGTTCAGTCCAGGGCGGGCTGGAAATTACTTTTGCAAGATGATGCAATTTGAATCGTCTAACAACGAACTCTGCCCGGCCGCAGTGTGGAAAATATTGGTATTTTCCGAAAGTTGTAATTGATAAACTTTCCAATATGAACAGATATCTTTAATGTACTGCTGGTAGCTTAACGTTTATGTGGGTATGAATACAGAATCATCGTACTAGCGGGGCAGGACGCGGTTCAAGGAGGCTGGGCAGAGAGAGAGAGAGGGAAGGCAGTCAAAGGAAAAACAACCTACCCACCAGATATCAGGTGATGGCTTCGGGAATTTCGCGATTGCGACAGCCAGACCGGACTTAATTACTTCACTTCGTAATATGGAGTGATATCAAAGTGTGCGACGTGTATAAAGTGGGACAATCGGTCCGGGAAGCCCAGTAATAGGGTAGTAATTGGCGAAATATAGTGAATGTTGTCTACGAGGGGCGCCGGTGTAAGCCTAATATGAACTCCAGTGACACGACCATACGATGGGATACAGTCGTAAACCCTGATTCCGGGTGGTTTTCGTATTAGAAGAGACTGAAATATGCTCGATGAATATTGTGAAATGGTGAATATAGTGAAGCAGAGTTGTAAATAATTGAGAGTGAGTGTACCGGTGTGTCTGGCGTTGGGACGCTATGCCCTGACCGCCATCTTGAATATGGAGAGGATGAACTAACATTATCTTAGCTCATCGACTCAGAATACAAGTAGCGAGACGGTGAATGTGTATAAACTAGTGGGGTATTAAGCCAGGATATACATAGTATGTAAAGTTATACGTACGTATAAACTGTAATAAGGTCGTAATAGTGAGAGGATATGAATCGCTATCCCGACCAACCACATGTTAAATAACGCCCGGTCTCGCTGGGCCTGTTGTGTGTGCGTGTGTGTGTATGTATATATGTGTGTGTATGTGTATGTATGTGTGTGTGTATGTGTGTATGTGTATATGTAAGTGTGTATGTATATATGTGTGTGTGTGTGTGTGACCCAACAATAAAATTTGCACCAAGAACTCATTACAGTTGTGACCGGGTGTAGACTAGTGAAATGTTCATTGCGTTATAATTTGTTCATGATTGTAACCATGTATAAACGTAAGTAAGTAAATTTACTTACATGTTTCATTACCTTTGTAACTTGTGAGTTCATTACCTTTGTAGCTTGTTAGTTCATTACCTTTGTAACTTGCTCAGCTATCAAAACTTTGGGGTCCAGTCCCTGGACCCATTATGTACCTCTGTAATCTTTTGACTACCGCCAACAGGATGGGTATGGGGTGCATAATAAAGATATCAAACTGAACTCGTGGGCGTATCAAAGGAACTTAATCTTCCTTGACTCGACGAGACAACCCACATCAAGATCTTGACGGACGAATTATATCGAACGTGCAAGACCACAAGATCTGTCGAAGCCCATCGACAAGGATGCAGCCACCCTGCCATAAGTATAAATTGTATCCTCGTACTAGCTGGACAGTATGTATGTTGATATATTAAGTGTCTACGGTGGGAATAATGGTCTCCAGTGAACACCAAAGACGCAGATAAGGGGTGAGTGAACATTAATTACCTGTACTCTCTCCTCTTGCTCCTCAATCAGTCCCATATCATATTTCTAAACCATACAGTCCACTAAAATTTAATCATACCATACTTCTTATTATAATCCCTGCAAATTTATTTACACTGGTCCAGAGTGAAGTGGGGTAAGTGTGAAGATATCGAAGGATCCCCCGGGTGTGACCAGGAGTGAAGAAAGTTCTCACACACCTTGGGGAGTGACTGCGGTAAAATTATACTAGTCGGTCATCTCCCAGGGAGATTGTTTATTGCAAGTGGCGGTGTCCCAGATAGACAATCTCTCATAATTCCCCACAATTACCTTTGTAACTTGTCATGAGTGTGACCAGATCTAGTTAATTACCTTTGTAACTTGTCTTGATTGTGACCAGATCTAGTTCATTACCTTTGTAACTTGTCATGATTGTAACCAGATCTAGTTCATTACATTTGTAACTTGTCATGATTGTGACCAGATCTAGTTCATTACCTTTGTAACTTGTCATGATTGTGACCAGATCTAGTTCATTACCTTTGTAACTTGTCATGATTGTGACCAGATCTAGTACATTACCTTTGTAACTTGTCATGATTGTGACCAGATCTAGTTCATTACCTTTGTAACTTGTCATGATTGTGACCAGATCTAGTTCATTATCTTTGTAACTTGTCATGATTGTGACCAGATCTAGTTCATTACCTTTGTAACTTGTCATGATTGTGACCAGATCTTGTTCATTACTTTTGTAACTTGTCATGAGTGCGACCAGATCTAGTTCATTACCTTTGTAACTTGTCATGAGTGCGACCAGATCTAGTTCATTACCTTTGTAACTTGTCATGA
>WNWK01057935.1:0-10595 GCA_009830355.1 Cherax destructor | reverse complement strand
CTGTGTGAGTGAGATCCGTGGTTGGTGTTGGCATTTTTCACGTATGGCAGGTTTTGGTTTATGTTGGGTGGGGGGGGGGAGAAAATATTATTTTTTTTGTTTTAAATTTTTTTCAGCTCCCCCGGGAAATTTTTGTGTTTTGTCTGTTAAACACGGGGAATTCATTTTTAAACAAATTGGTGGAAACCCCGGTTGGGAGGGGGGGTTTTTTTTTGTTTGCCCAGGTTCTAGGAGCATGTTGTGGATAAGCAGTAGGTTAGTGGCCTGACTTTTAAAGTTGGGTTTTTGATCAAGTGTGTTGAATTAATATGGTGGGTCTTAAGAATGACAGTTAATTTTATTAATTTTAAAAATGTGTGTGGGTGGGGGTTTTTTTCGAGGTTTTGTTGGGTCAAAAAAAAAAAAATTTTTTAGTATATAATATGGATGAGGTTTTAAATTTATTGAGAATGTTTATAAAAAAAAAAAAAAAAGGGGAGGGATTACACAATTACAAGTTTAATAAGATTTTTTTGGACTTAATTATGACTTGTCTGACTCGAAAAAATTTCTTTAAAAAAAAAAAAAAGGGAAAAAAAAGAAAAAAAAAAAAAGGGAAGGGAAGTGGGTTTAAAAGGGTTCATGGTAGAGATGAAGGTTTATGTTATTTGGGTATTAGTGTGATCCAGGTTTTGGGACTTTTTTTGGGAAGATTTTTTGCAGAGACAGTTTTTTCATGTGTTTTATGGAATGAATATGTTTTTTAATTTTTTTAAAACGTTGGGGTTTTAATTTTTTGTAACATGTGGGCAGGAGATGATGGGTATTGGGGTGGTTGGTAAAAGGGAGTTTTTTTTTTGTATAGTTTTTGCAGTTTGTAGTTGTATTCTGATATTTTCCCAAAAAAGATAAGATAACCTAGTAAATAGGTTTATGAGGAGAAAATTTTTTTTGTTTTTGGGAGGTGAGGAGCTTATGTATGTTTCAATATCGTTTTTTCTGGATGTTTTTATGTACTTTTTTTTAAAAAAAATATAAAAAAATATTCTACATATATTTTGTCTCTGTTTAATTTACTTATTGTTTATTTCTGACAGGTTAAAATTAAAAAATTTAGTGCAATCTTTTCAATAAACACTTCTTTTTAAATTTGTCAGTATTGCATATTTGTTCAGTGTCATTTCTTTTAGGAAAATTTTTTTTCCAGTATATTTTCAAATTGCATAAAATTCTGTTTGTATTTCCTTTTTTTTTAAATTTTTACTAGTATATTTCTTGATTGAATTAGATAAAAAGTCACTTTCAATTAATTTCCCTTGCAGTAAAATTTTCCCCGTCATTGCATTTTCAATGTATCTCCTTATTTTATACAGTGCAATTCAGAGCTATTGACTTTCACAAAGAAAATTTTAGACATTTGACTACTTGTGATATCTGCAATATTATTATTTTAGTGATATTTGCACAGTATAGGTAGCCTTGTAATGACTAAGAGAAAAGTTATCATTGAATTTGAACCTTTTATTTAATGGATATATACCAGACTTCAGATCAATATTACCTACCATTCTACCTCTTTATCTTCATCTTGTAATTTGTGATTAGGGTGTAGCACTGTCTGTGCAACTAATATTGTTACACATCACACCCATACAAGAAGCCTCTGAATGCTTTTTTTTAGTGAGGTGTATCTTATTAAAGGTAGTAACTGAGTTAATAGAGGACTGGAAGTATTCATGAAATTTAACTCTTGTGTCAGATTTATGTTAGACCCTCTGACTATAGTAGAATCTGACAGATAGTAAACATGAGTAGTAATCTGAATTAAGTATGCATAATTAAAGCGTCCTGAACTGGAACCCTTGTGCTTATAGTGACCCTTTGAATTTCTGACTTTATAGTAAATTTTTGCTCTTCCCTAAGGCATTTGGGGAAGGTAAGCGAGGAATTCTTGCGTTGTGAGTCTTACACGAGTTATCATCACCTGCAAACATGGCAACTGTCATAGAGGAATATATTTCTGCAGGTGATGACAATGATGATAGCTTCCGGATCTTTAAAAGTAAACAAAGAAGGAAAAGTGAGAAAATTCTAGAGCGCCGACGTAGCCAGGCTCACTTGACTCGTAGGCAATGTGAAACTAGACGTCCTTGGTGCACTGACTCGGAGTGGCCCAAAAGACTTAAAGGAAAATTCCAAATTATTGCCAGTTGGGCAGTCCCTGTGCCCCTCCCCCGAAATATCTGGGTGCCTGACCTACGTTTCCTACCCATCGAAGTGTACAAATGTTACAAATGCCAGCACTATGGCCATGTTGCAGTAGCCTGTGAAATACTACATTCTTGGTGTGGTAAGTGTGCTGGGAAACATTCCACTAGAGAATGCACAGTAGGCCTTGACAGCCAAAAATATAAGTGTATTAACTGTAAAGAAGTAGGGGTTACAGTTTCCCATAAGGACTGCAGTCGGAACCCAAACAACCTTCGACGCAAAAATGACAACAGTCCTTTAATGCCATTTGAGGACGAGGCCATCCAGTCTACCTTCCTGCAAATAATTCTGGTGATACCAGAGTGCCATCACACACACCAATTGTGGAGGAGCTAGCCAACCCTGCTAGCACATGTGGAACTACTGATAAGCATGTCACTCCTCCTAATACACACATCTCCAACAGTCAGACGGACACCACACATGTATTTTCCCTGGAAGCTGGAGATGAGTCAGATGCACAGGACCTACCCACAATGAATGATGAGGTAGTCATGCCACAGGCACCAACAAAGAACACTGATTTAACGAAGGTACCTGTTAAGGTGATAGGTGTTAGAGAAAGAACTAATTCAGAAGTGCCTTCCTCTGGAGAGGCATTTGATTCGCCTGACCTTCCTTAAATTATAACAAACTTGCAGGAAAAAATTGAGCATCTTGAACAGATGCTGACAAGTTTAATAAATATATGTAGTCAAGATGATGCTCCTAAGTACGTGAATGATGTCAAAAGTGCATCAACTATCTCGGTTAAATTTCAAGCCATTTGTAAGAAAGAAGTCCATGACTCTTGGCTACAAAAGTTGCCTTGGAACTGGCTGCCAACCTGCCGAAAAATGTATAAAAAAAAAAGGTTCTGAAGATAAACACGTACAAACTATGCTATTTGCTCTGAAGTGTCTGCACACTGTAGGCAAAGCATAATAGTCTTACCATCTTATGAACAAGAGATTGTAATAACTCACTACACCTCTAACCTCTAACCTCACTTACCAGTTACAAAGTTCCCTTTAATTGGACCCCAGAATGTTAAGATGCTTTTATGAAAGCAAAGAGATTACTTTGTACTGCACCCATTCTTTTGTCTCCAGACTTTTCAAAACCATTCTCTTTACAGATTGATGCTTGGGAGTCTGGAGTGGGGGCAGTGCTTCTGCAATCTGGGGATGATGGGTTGCAGCCTGTGGCATATTTTTCGGCTAAATACCAACCACACCAGAGGGCCTACTCCACTATAGAGAAGGAGGCCCTGGCTCTACTATTGGCATTAGAGCATTTTGATGTCTACGTGGGCCAGTCCTCACAGGTGGTCACAATCTACAGCAACCACAACCCTCTGGTGTATCTCCAGCACATGAAGAATCATAATACAAGATGCGTTGGAGCATTAGGTTGCAACCCTACAATATTAAAGTATTACATATCCCTGGCAAACATAATACGCTAGCGGATGTGTTGTCCAGAAGTCATTGCACTTAGTTAGGTTGTTAGGGACTTTGGGTGGAACCAGCCCTTTTTTTTCCCCTATTGGTTTTTTTTTTTTTAGCGGGGAGGTGCCCTGCTACCGACCGCAGGCATCCTGGACCTACGTTAGCCCTACCGTCTGCTGTCTCACTTTTAAGTTCAAAGCCGGACTTTATGTCTCGAAAAGTTTAGCTTTATCTAATGAGCGGGATGGTTGAGGCAAAAGGTGGTCCCATTAATAATGTGCCATGGCGGCACTCTACCCATTTGAGGTGGAAGCCTAGTCCTGAGCCCTCTTGGGGTGGGGGTGTTGCATGCAAAGAGTACGTACCCTTTATTTGGAGCATGTTAAACACACCCACATAGGCTCCCCTCCAACCAGTGAACCATCGTTAAGGGTTTGAGATGGGGCTCCATCATCAAATCAACGACTCGGTTCAGCAATCATAATGCGAGTTTAACAATGGCAAAGGCGATGTGGTTACCACTCGCAAATTTGTCATTGTCATTCCTGCACTGAGCTGGTTGTGGTACGGTTGTCTCTGTCTATTGGCTGCTGTTTTGCCTTGACGACCGTGGCGTGCACTATATTACTCTCTCTGTACATAGTGTACATACTTGTACAAAGCCTTATCTAATACTTGGTGAAGGAAAAGACAAAAGTCTGATATAATACAAATTGCTTGGTGAAGGAGATACAAATTCAAAGCATTTTCTACTGTGTTTCTTTGCTCCAAGCTCCCTTTACACTCAGGTTAATAGGCCATTGAACCTGAGGTTGTAATAGATAGATTACAAATTTTTTCATGGAACCAATGTTCCATTAGGAAGCGGTTGCCTGACTTACATCATATTAGTGTCATCTGTTTGCAGGAATGTAGACTGAAAGAAGGAGTACCTCCACCAAAGTTGTCTGGATATGCAGCTTATAACTTAAGGTCAACCAACTGTTGTGTGATGTATGTCAGAAAGAACTTGCCACATTCACTCCTTACCCTGCAGAGTCGAGTAAACATGCAGTATCATGGTGTCAGAGTATACGCTGGCGATTTTTCCATAAACATTTTTAATCTTTATGCCCCAGCGAACCAGCTTCGACCTGATGATTTACCAGATTGCATCAATAGTGATCCTACCCTCATACTTGGAGACTTTAATGCCAGACATAAGAATATTGGTGGGTCTATAACAAACACCAATGAAACTAAACTAGTGACATTTCTAAATGAACATGATAATGTTCGAATTGTAGGCACTACTGAGCCCACTCACATATATAGTGGTATACTAGATCTGTGCCTTGGATTTAATACATCATATATGATGCATGACTCTGTCATAGTTGATGATTTGTCTAATCACATCCTAAGACTCACAACTGTCAATCTTGATCATATCTCCAGCAACCAAGGAGCTAAATACAGAAGGAGGAAACTTATTCTCAACCCAGAACACAGAGATAATTTTATTAACCACTTGGATCAATGGTATAAGAATTACGAGCCCACTGGCACACAAAATCCAATGATGATCTAGTTACCACTATTGAGACTACTCACAGATCAAGTGGGCAGGAAAAGAAAACATAAACCTTCCACTATAAATGACAATAAAAACCAATGTAAATACTATAATGACCCACGCAATATAACACATGCAGCTAGGAGGATTGGTAAAGCATACCTTAAGTGTAGAACCCCAGACCTTCTCAGAACATTCCAAACTGCACTAACAAATGCAAGAAATAGAAAGCAAGAACTTAGGCAACAGGAATGGGAACAATTCGTTAGTGGATTAAATAGGTCTACCCCTTTAAGTCTGGCATGGAAAGGTATAAATAAAATAACCAAGAAAAAGACTGGCAATGTTGCTCATCCTTTTCCACTTGAAAAAGCTAATAACCTCATAAACGACTGGTCCAAAATCTCCAGGCATGAAAACCTGCCATCTCATATTAAAAAAAACTTAGAGCGTGCTTCTGAAGAAATGTTGAAACTGATTAATTTTATGAGCCAAAATATTGATGAGAGTGATTGCCTCTTCACCGAGTATGAATTAGATAACGCATTAACTAAAGGTCGATCAACTGCTCCTGGAGAGGATGGTATAACCTATGATATTCTCAGAACTCTAAGGCATGTGCCTGATAATCCTTTGTTGGCACTGTATAATACCATTTACATTGAGGGAGTTCTTCCTACTTCCTAGACCAATAGTCTCATTGTGCCTATCCCTAAGCCCCAACAGCCTTATACATTTAGACCGATCTCCTTAACTAGTTGTCTTTGTAAAATTTTTGAAAGAATGATACTTAACAGACTGTACTATAGAATCAGACACCAACTTTCCCCCTCCCTCTATGGGTTCATGAAAGGTAAAAGTGTGCAGAACTGTATTTCCATCTTTCTCACCACACACAACTCTACTAGTTTTACCACATTTCTTGATCTAAAATCTGCATTTGATATCACGAACAGAACTGTTATACTACATGAACTAGCCAAAATGAATATTGGTGGTAGCCTACTCTGCTGGATAATAGGATACCTGTCAAACAGAGTATCCTCTGTCCTCTACCAAGGCTTTAGAAGCGAGTCTAAAGAAATGTCCCTAGGTACACTGTAGGGAGGAGTTCTCAGTACCATGCTATTTAATATTCTGATTAATGCTCTCCTAAATGCTCTACCTACCTCACCTAAACATATAGCTATAAGCTATGCTGATGACATCATAAAAAGATCAGTACCATTCTAAATGAAGTTCAAGCAATTTGTAATCTACTAGGCAGCCTCATAATATCTTCCTCTAAAACAAAGATATTAACAAGCAAACGACATCCCCCACCCATCTATTTGCAGGGTGAAAACATTAGCTACATTAAAACTTACAGATATCATGGTGTAGATGTACCCTTTAACAAATCCACTATACCACAGCTAAATAAAAAATGCAAAGATAGACTAAATTCTCTTAAAGCTGTTGCTGGCTACAACCCCAACTATGGTGCTAATGTGAGAATCGTGAGAATGATGTACATAGCCTATGTTAGGTCCTTAATTGATTATGCTGCTCCCATGTTGATTTTAGCTAGAGAAAGTTCTCTCCGACCCTTGGAGTTAATGCAAAATGAAGCTCTCTACAAAGGTTCTTAATATGAGGAAGGAGCTTGGTATTACTAGTATCAGTGATAGGATTGTTGAGATTAACACTGTACTTGGTATTAGAATGTTAAGAAATGAACCAGACACTGTCACAATGAATCTTACTAAATGTCTAGAAGTAAATACTCACAGATCTAAATGGATTGTGAAAACATGCAATTACATTAAGTTTTACAACTTGCATGAATTGTTTCACTGTAGGCAACAAGAGCATTTCACCCCTCCATGGAAGATGTGTTCATTTAATATCACATACCTGCAAGCCCCTCCCAAGAAGCTCATTGCTAGTAATCCCTTCCTTAATTTAAATTGTTGTGTTAGACAAGATATAAGATTAGAAACATCGGACACAGAATCTGTTTAACTACAGTTTCTCGATGGTTGTGAAAAATTCATTTTGGGTGTGATTTACAGGCCCCCAAGCCTGGATAGGGAGCGCAGTAAGCTGCTATGGGACGAAATTCATAAGGCGTCTAGATATGAAAATGTTGTGTTAATGGGAGATTTTAACTTTAGACAAATTGATTGGAACACTGTGACAGGTAATCTTGAGTCTAGTGACTTTCTTGATACGGTTCAGGATTGTTTTTTAAAACAGTTTGTGACAGAACCAACTAGAGGTAGCAACTTGCTTGATTTGGTTCTTGCCAACAAAGAATCACTAATTAATAATCTTGAGGTTAATGAAGAGCTTGGAGAAAGCGATCACAAATCACTTAGTTTCAATATATCATGGAATTACCCAGGTAACGGCAATCAAGGCCCTGTGGTCTGGTGGCTAGAGCTCTTGCTTCACACATGGAGGGCCTGGGTTCGATTCCCGGCGGGTGGAAACATTTTGATGTGTTTCCTTACACCTGTTGCCATGTTCACCTAACAGCAAATAGGTACCTGCGTTGTTAGTCGACTGGTGTGGGTCGCATCCTGGGGGACAAAATTAAGGACCCCAATGGAAATAAGGCAGACAGTCCTAGATGACGCACTGACTTTCTTGGGTTATCCTGGGTGGCTAACCCTCCGGGGTTAAAAATCCGAAGAAATCTTATCTTTTATCTTATCCAGAATTTCGCTTAGCCGACTTCATGGGGCTGAGAAATTACCTAGGTGGGCTAAATTGGGATGACCTGACTATAAGTCAGGTAGGTGGTTTTGGTTGTCAATATGACGTTTTCCAGAGCGTAGTTCTAGCTGCCCAGACAACTTTTGTTCCGAGTAGGGAAATTAGATCTAATAAAAATTATCCTAAATGGATGAACAATAGATTAAAACATCTCATTGGTCAAAAGAGAGGCATATATAGGCGTATCAAAAGAGGGGATGAACAGATAAGAAATCAATATTTTCAATTAAAGAGAGAAATAAAAAAAGGAATAAGAAAAGCAAAGAGATTATGAGACTAAGGTCGCAAGGGATTCGAAGACTAACCCAAAAGGGTTCTTTCAGGTATACAGAAGTAAGATTAGGGACAAGATAGGTCCACTTAAGAGTAACTCAGGACAGATCACGGACATTGATAATGATATGTGTGAAATTTTCAATACTTCCTACTCAGTTTTTACTCAGGAAGATACTGGAGTTTACCTGGAGAGAATTCCAGGGGTCAACGCCCCCGCGGCCCGGTCTGTGACCAGGCCTCATGTTGGACCAGAGCCTGATCAACCAGGCTGTTACTGCTGGCCGCATGCAGTCCAATGTACGAACCACAGCCTGGCTGGTCAGGTACCGACTTCAGGTGCCAGTCCAGTGCCTGCTTGACGACAGCCAGGGGTTTGTTGGTAATCCCCCTGATGTATGCTGGGAGGCAGTTGAACAATCTTGGGCCCCTGACACTTATTGTGTTGTCCCTCAATGCGCTAGTGGCACCCCTGCTCTTCATTGGGGGGATGTTACATCGCCTGCCGAGTCTTTTGCTTTCGTAGGGAGTGATTTTCGTGTGCAAGTTTGGTACTAATCCTTCGAGAATTTTCCATGTGTATATAATAATGTATTTCTCCCGCCTGCATTCTAGAGAGTACAGGTTTAGGAACTTCAAGCGTTCCCAGTAATTGAGTTGGTTTATCGCAGTTATGCGTGCCGTGAAGGTTCTCTGCACATTTTCAAGGTCAGCAATTTCACCCGCCTTGAAAGGTGCAGTTAGTGTGCAGCAATATTCCAGCCTAGATAGAACAAGCGATCTGTAAAGTGTCAACATGGGCTTGGCATCCCTGAATAACAAAAAAGGCACAATACCGTGACTGGAACAATACACACACAACCCGCACATATAAGAGAGAGGAGCTTACGATGACGTTTCGGCCCGACTTGGACCATTTACAAAGTGACTTTGTAAATGGTCCAAGTCGGGCTGAAACGTCGTCGTAAGCTCCTCTCTTTTATATGTGCGGGTTGTGTATGTATTGGCATCCCTGGTTTTGAAGGTTCTCATTATCCATCCTGTCATTTTTCTACCAGATGCAATTGCTACAGTGTTATGATCCTTGAAGGTGAGATCCTCTGACATGATCACTCCCAGGTATGAGTATGAGGAACAGGATGGGAGCAAGTACTGTGCCTTGTGGAACAGAGCTTTTCACAGTAGCTGCCTCAGACTTTACTCTGTTGACTACTACTCTTTGTGTTCTACTTGTTAAGAAATTATAGATCCATCTACCAACTTTTCCTGTTATTCCTTTATTACGCATTTTGTGTGCTATTACATAATATTCACACTTGTCAAAGGCTTTTGCAAAGTCTGTGTATATAACATCTGCATTTTGTTTGTCTTCTAGAGCATCCAGTACCTTGTCATAGTGGTCCAGTAGTTGGGACAGACAGGAGCAGGCCTGCTCTAAACCCACATTGCCCTGGGTTGTGCAATTGATGAGAATCAAGATGAGTGGCGATCTTGCTTCTTAGAACCCTTTCAAAGATTTTTATGATATGGGATACTAGCGGAATTCCAGAAATAATAAATTATGTAGAACAGGAAGATAATAGACTATGCTTGATTGGGGTAACTAGTGACATGGTTCTCAGACAAATAGAGAAATTAAACCTAACAAATCCCCAGGCCCTGATGAACTGTTTGCAAGAGTTTTAAAGGAATGTAAAGAGGAACTTAGCAAACCTTTGGCAAATCTTTTCAATATATCACTACAAACTGGCATAGTGCCAGACAAGTGGAAAAGGGCAAATGTAATACCTATTTACAAGGCAGGTGACAGGTCCTTAGCTTCGAACTATAGACCAATAAGCCTTACATCCTGTAGTGGTTGTACGTTAATAAAACCCAGAGTAACCATAACAATGTACTCTCCAGGGCCGCTCCATAACAACAACGACAATAACAAAACAATTATAAATGACTGAACCAAACAAACATAGTATTCAATCCCCTACTGCTCCCAACCCCTTACATTCTTCCTTTTCTAAATTACATTATATCATCCAATTTATAAATCCAACCTATCTGGAGGTTTGACAACTCTGCTGGAACGCCGGAGAATTGGAGGGTTTGCAATGTCCTGAGGTGCCTCCTCTTCTATCACCCGGCTGGTTCCCTTATCAAACCTCCCAGGAGGTTCTTCCTGTATGCTAACCTGCTCTTTAAGTTTATTACCAGTATTATCTGTTGTGGGCAGTTCCTTTAAACAACTCCTTACTGCTTCTGGTACTGTTGTAATCAGTGGTTGCTCTCCACTCCTAAACCTTGGCATGAGCTGATCTATATTCCTTTTCCAT
>WNWK01057934.1:0-10595 GCA_009830355.1 Cherax destructor | reverse complement strand
TTAGAAATTTGTCTATAATTATTCAAGTCTGTTTGATCATCTCCTTTGTGGATCGAGGTGACCCTAGCTATTTTGAGAATTGATGGGAAGGTAGAGGTTCAATGGATTTATTGAATAGTGTTGCTATAATTGGTGACAGTGCTGTGAAGCTTTTTGTACATAAAGGTGGTAAGCTGTTTGTCTCCTACTTTGTTTTTAAGGGTGTTAATTATGAGCGAGACTTCAATTGGGTTGGTAGGAGCTAGGAATAGTGTATTTGGGTAGGTGTTGGTGAGGTAGTCTGTTGGACGGGTGTTTGAGCTTGGGTTTTTTCTCGCTAGATTCTTTCCTATGGTGGAGAAGAAAACATTAAGTCTGCTGTCTCAGTAGGTGAGAGTAGGGGTTCATCTGTTTTTGATAATTTGATGGTGTTGTTTTTCGATACCTTTATATTTCCTAGAATTGCAGATAGGGTCTTCCAGGTCTTTTTCATATCACCTTTTATGTTCTGGAGTCTGTTCTCATAATAAAATTTTTTTTGACCTTCTTATCAGGCTGGTAAGGATTGATGAGTAGCGTTTGGATTGTTCTCTGGTTATTAGACCCCTTCTGTATTGTTTTTCATATTGGTGCCTTTTGTTAATGGATTTAAGGATGCTGGGTGTTAGCCAGGGATTGTTAAGTCTCTTAGCTGTGATCTGTTTAGTTTTTTTAGGGCAATGTTTGTTATAGAGGTGGTGGGTTTTATTAAGGAAATGAATATGTTTCTAACTCATTATGCCAGTCAATGTTCATCATAGCTGTTATAAAGTTATTAACAGCTGACTCGTTATGTAGTCTGAAGGTAACGTTTGTAATATATTGGGGCAATTTGCCAAGGTTAGTTACGAGAAAGTTTGGGTAGTGGTCTGTGGTGTTGTCTGTGATTATGCCTGATTTTAGAGGGATATAGTGTTAGTCCAGATGTGGTTTAGTAATGAGGTACTAGTCTCAGAGATTCTTGTAGGTTTTGATATTGTTGGTAGTAACAAGCAGTTGCTCATAGTGTTTGTGAATTCTGTTACTTGTGGGTCCTGGTCACGAGGAGATTTATGTTGAAATCTCCTGTGAGCAGCAAATGGTCTTTGTTCATGTGTGCATCAGTTATCAGGTTTCCTAGTTTTTTACTGAAGTGGTGAATGTTTGACTGTGGTAATCTGTAGATGTTTATCACTGTGGGGGGTTTTGCAGGTCTTTTGATTTAAATTTAGCTATAATATATAGCTATTCCACCCCCTCGCTGATCTGTCCTACAGTTGTGAATGGCTGTGTAACCTGGGATGGCATAGACATCTGTAGTATCAGGCTTTAGCCAGGTCTCACCACCCTCACCCTCACTCACCACCCTCAGTGCTGTCAACCTGTCAACACAAAAGGGGACCCATGTCTTCTTCCCCACAACCTCCTTCCTAGCTTCCTTTCTTCCTTCATTCCTTCCTTCCTTTCTTACTTATTTCCCTCCTTCCTCTCATCTCTTCCTTCCCTCCTCTCATCTCTTCCTTCCTTCCTCTCATCTCTTCCTTCCTGCCTTCCTTTCTTCCTTCATTCCTTTTTTTCTTCCTCCCTTTTCTTACTTTTTTTTGTTCCTTCCTTCCTCTCATCTCTCCTTCCTTTCTTCTTTCCTTCCTTCCTTCCTTTCCTCCTTCTTTCCTTCCTTCCTCTCATCTCTTCTGTCCATCGCTTCATCTCTTCTTTCCTTCCTCTCATCTCTTCTTTCCTTCCTTCCTTCCTTCCTTCCTTCTGGTATCCTGGGCATTGCTTTCGGTCACAAACTCCTCAAAACCATGAAATTCATCTTCAGAGACACTTCCATCTGTGTTAGAGCTATCACTGGGGAAGAGAAGAGTCCCAGATGCGCCGGGGAGTCAGGTATTTCTTACCGCTAGGCATGCTGAACATGGACTACTGAAATGGCTTTCCCACAATGCACCTCTGGCTTCCCGATTTTTTTTATACTGCGCACAGACCCATTCTCTCACATGTGGTCTACCAGCTTTCTCCCACTTGATTTGAGGCCGCTAGAATTTAGGCGTATAGATACGTCCAAACAGTGGCTCGTAAGACGTATATATACGATCGAAACAGTCAAAGGGTTAATGAAGCGTCAGTTCGTACGATTAGCAAGAATGAGGCAAATATACGAGATTGTGTAATTAATAACCCAAAATGTGAGCTCATGAAAAGAATGACATGTAGGTCCCAACAAGTAAATAAAACTGAAAACTTGTTGCTTGAGTGGATCGAACAGAAAACAAAGAAAGGTGCACCACTTAATTTCCTCTTAATTAGGAAAAGGCCTTACAGTTCTTTAAAGCAGTGTGTGATAAGGAAGGAAGGCCTGAAAACGAGTGTATGTTTACCACAGGCTGGTTCAAGAACTTTAAGTTGCATAATAAGTTACATAATATTAAGTTTTCTGGTGAAAGTGCTTCAGCTGATCATACAGCAGCAAGTAATTTCTGCTGAATTTCAGGAACTTATTTCTGAGGGTGGCTATGAGCCACATAAAGTGTTTAATGCTGACGAGACAAGTGTTTTCTGGAAGAAAATGCCAACACGAACTTATATCAGTCAGCAAGAGAAAAGTGCACTGGGCTTCAAGGCAGCAAAGGATCGCTTCACCTTGCTCCTTTGCGGTAATGCGTCAGGTGATTTCAAGTGTAAGCCCATGGTTATTTACCGCTCTAAGAATCCTCGTGCTTTGAAAGGTGTGGATAAAAACACCTTACCAGTAATTTGAGGTCAAACCAGTCAGCATGGATGACAGAGGAAATAATTATTGACTGGTTTAAGCATCACTATTCCTGAAGTCAAGTTTTACCTGCACAGCAAGAACCTTGCATTCAAGGCTCTCTTCATTCTTGATAATTCCCGTACTCATCCACAAGCTTTGCTGGATGTGACCCCACATGTAAAAGTTGTATTTTTACCTCCAAATACAACATCTCTGATTCAACCACTGGACCGGGGAGTTATTAAGACATTCAAGTGTAACTACACAAAAAAGTTATAAAAAAACTAGTTGCATCAATGGACGGTTACTCTAACCTGGCAGTACCAAGCTTCTGGAGTAAATTTAACATTGTAGATGCCATCAGCTATGCTAGAAGTGCATGGAATGAAGTGCCCCAATCAACATTAAATGCAGGCTGGGGAAAGTTATGGCCTTCTGTAGTTAATTCTTTCACTGGTTTTCCCTTGCTTGAGAGTGAAGTTCAGAAATTGTTCAGCTGGCAAGGAGATTACCAGGTGATGGTTTTGAAGATATGAATGAACTCTTAGAATATGATGATGATGAAGACAGAAGCCCAGAGGAAATGTTGGCAGAGTTCGGTGCACAGATACAAGGGAGGGAGATAACAGAAGAAGATGAAGAAGAACCTGAAGAAAAGCAGCTGACATTGCAGCAGTTACGTGAACAGTTCCATATTATTGGTAAAGTGGCAGACTTTTTTACTAAAGAGGACCCTGACAAAGCTAGAAGCAGGGCTTTGAAACGGGGTCTAGACCAACTGATGATGCCTTACCGTCAGCTGTATAATGTAATGCAGAATAAAAGAGCCCAGAGATCCATTAAAGAATTTATGCACACTCCAATCCAACCATCGACTTCAGCACCAGAACCTCTACCATCCACTTCTACCGACAACCAACAAGCATCCACCTCAGCCCAGTAGGGCGACACCATCCATATCCACTCTTCACAACCATCCACAAACATCATTACCCACAATTTAAGGTAAGAAATACTATTATTTCTATTGCATTTGTAGTCTTAAGCAGTAATATATCACGACAATGAACTACAATTACATATTCACCTTCAATTTTTGCAAGATCTGTTGGTCTAAAAAAAACTTGTTTGGCTTTTTGGGGACTCCCAGGAACGTAACCCTATTTTTTCCATAAGTTCTTTTAATTATCTAACACGAAATTATCTAACACAACGTTTTCAGGAACGTAACTACCATGCTAAATGACGATCTACTGTATTACTAAATGTAGAAGGAGAAACTTTCGTTTTTCCTTTTGGGCCACCTTGCCTCGGTGGGAAATGGCCGACGTGTTGAAAGAAAGAAGAAAGAGTTTTTGAAAAGATTCAGCCTGACATGGGGAATGTCACAGTGGTTTTTGTGCCTAGTGTTGAGTCTATGAGTCCTATTGCAACTGTCAAGAAAGCATTTCAGGTCGTGATTGATAAACATGGTAAGCATGGTCGCAGTATCATGGTCACATAAGTATGGTAAGCATGGTCACATCATTATGGTCACATTATCATGGTCACATAAGCATGGTCACATCATCATGGTCACATTAGCATGGTCACATAAGCATGGTCACATTATCATGGTCACATTGTATTGTACACCGGTGAAGAGCACCATCTCGAGCCACAAGACTCTTATATCAGCAGGAGGATGCAGCTTGTGGGAAATCTGTTATTGGTTTAATTGTGCTGCCTGAGTGGCAGGTTTACTGTACACCCATGTGTATCCGTCAGCAACAGTGACAAAAAAGGCAGGATTACAAAGGTCACGATGGATCTTTATCAGACCCCACGGGACTTACAATAGTTTCTACCTTCTCAAATATTAGTCATTTTATATACTGTACTTTACAAATCTTACACACAGCTCACCTACACTGTACAATATGAAGATATCTTATTATTACAAAAAAAAAATATTACCATCTCATCAAATATTAGTTTATTCATCTGGCAAGAACAAAATGTATATTCAATCTCAATATATCAGATATCTTATCATTAACAAAAAAGTGATTTAATATTTTCTGTAGAGTTTTCTTATGTTCTAAATGGTTAGAAGTTTGGACACTTAAAATATAAGTGACTCTTCATTTCTCCACACAAACTGCCATAGAACCGCAAGCATAAACGTACAGAACTTTTTACTTTCTCCATAGACACATATTGGCACATTGCATTTTAAAACAATGGACTTGGTAGTTCCTGTCTGCACTCTTCTACTTTCCTCAAACTTATTTACAAGTTCTTTCTTAAATTTTTTTTAAAAACCTCTGTTTAAAAAACTTATACACAGCATTCCTTTCTATAATGCTAGTTTAGGTAATTTATCAACTGTGTCATGTTCCGGGAAGCCTAGGTCAGAAGGAATCCTGAAAAGCCTAACTTGAATATCCTTCATAGTAATGTGTGTATACAGGCAGGCCCTGTCTATACAGCAGGTTAGGTTCCAGGATACTGCTGTAAAGCAAAAATCAATGTTAAGTGAAACATATTTTTTTTTCACTTTCAAATGATATAAAAGCCTGATAACATGTTTACAATATCACATATTAAGTGAGCAATAGAGTTAAGCTTAAAAATGCATGTACAGTACACACATTACTTTCCTTAAAATATTTTCATACTTAGCTTATAAAAAGTGGTGAATATATTTATTGTAGGAAGTCTGAATTAACAACAGAGTTCCATCCCTAAGACCACGTTGGTAAACAACTTTGTCGCAAATGAGGAGCATACTATAATGGTAGTGGGTTTGTGTCAACATCTTAGAAATTGTTTAAATGTCACCTTGGCACCATTTATAACATTTCTGGTAGTATATTTTTAAATGTTTATTCAGTGGAGTACTGTATACTGTAATAAAACAGAATAGAGGGAAAACAGCTCCAATATACATTATTTAGGGGGTGCAAACGCCAAGAGCCAGTCGAAGTCCGAGCCCTCGGTAAACAAATACGCCGCTAAGTGAAGAGAGGCTGTATACATATATATACCACAACACTAGGTATACATATGTACCAGATCACTAGGTATACATATGTACCAGCAAACTAGGTATACATATGTACCAGCAACACTAGGTATACATATTACCAGCATCACTAGGATACAAATATACCAGAACACTAGGATACATATGTTAGCAACACTAGGTATACATATGTACCAGCATCACTAGGTATACATATATACCAGCAACACTAGGTATACATATATACCAGCAACACTAGGTATACATATGTACCGCAACACTAGGTATACATATGTACCAGCAACACTAGGTATAAATATGTACCAGCAACACTAGGTATAAATGTACCAGCATCACTAGGTATACATATGTACCAGAACACTAGGTATACATATGTACCAGCAACACTAGGTATACATATGTACCAGCATCACTAGGTATACAATATACCAGCAACACTAGGTATACATAGTACCAGCAACACTAGGTATACATATGTACCAGCATCACTAGGTATACATATATACCAGCAACACTAGGATACATAATACCAGCAACACTAGGTATACATATTTCCAGCAACACTAGGTATACATATGTACCAGCAACACTAGGTATAAATATTTCCAGCAACACTAGGTATACATATGTACCAGCATCACAGGGGATACATATAAGCAACACTAGGTATACATATATACCAGCATCACTAGGTATACATATGTACCAGCAGCACTAGGTATACATATATACCAGCATCACTAGGTATACATATGTACCACATCACTAGGTATACATATGTACCAGCATCACTAGGTATACATATGTACCAGCAACATAGGTATACATATGTACTACAACACTAGGTATACATAATACCAGCAAGACTAGGTATACATATATACAGCAAGACTAGGTATACATATATACCAGCAAGACTAGGTATACATATATCCAGCAACATAGGTATACATAATACCAGCAACACTAGGTATACATATGTACCGCAAAACTAGGTATACATATGTACCAGCATCACTAGGTATACATATGTACCAGCAACACTAGGTATACATAAAATACCAGCATCACTAGGTATACATATGTACCAGCAGCACTAGGCATATATACCAGCATCACTAGGTATACATATGTACCAGCATCACTAGGATACATATTACAGCATCACTAGGTATACATATGTACCAGCAACACTAGGTATCATATATACCAGCATCACTATGTATACATATATACTAGCATCACTAGGTATACATATATAAGTCATACCCCGGTTAACGATATTAACCTTTAAGAGGGCATATCTTTAACCAAATCAATCGTTAACCGAATCAATTTTCCCCCTAAGAAATAATGGAAATAAAATTAATACCCAAGACTTCCAAAAGTAGTAAAATAAAATATTTTTTTGAACTTTTTGACATTAAATAATACACAATTTAATGAACATTAAATAAATACACATGTAAATATAGTACAATAACATGTCACTTACATTTATTGAAGAGTTGTTGATGTGTGGAGGACGGGAGGAGGGGAGAAGGTGGAGAGTATGCTAGTGTTTGGAAGAGGAATCCCCTTCCATTAACACTGCAGGTACCAAGTTCTTTTCTGGGGTTACCCCTTTTTCTTTTAATGCCACTAGGACCAGCTTGAGAGTCACTGACGTCTTCTAACAATAAATCTGTCCAGGGAGCTCTGTGTCTGGCGATTCTTTAACACTTTCCCTGAAATGACACACTACTGTGTCATTGTACAGGTTGCCAGCACGGCCTGCAACAGCATGGTTAGGGTGATATTCATCCATAAAGCCTTGACATCAGTCCATTTGGCACAGATCTCCTAATCCTTGAAGAAGGCACCTTCTTCCATCTCTGTTCCACCTCCTCCTCCCTCTGAACCATTTTCCTGACCTGTGGTCTCTTGTTCCCGTTGCTGTTGAAGCTTTTTTGCAGATCTTCAGTGGTTGCTCTTCCTTGTCCCTCCTCCACCAACTGTTCCACATCCTCACCACTCACCTCCATTCCCCATAAACTTGCCCAGTTCCACAATTTCTTCCACAAGAGGCTCAGGCTCAGGGTTCTGAGGCCCATCCCCAAAACCTTCAAAATCCCCCCAGGACACAGTCTGGCCACAATTTTCTCCATGCAGAGTTCAAAGTCCTGGTAGTCACTCCCTCCCAAGCCTTACCTATAAGGTTTACAAATGCAGGATATGGAAATGTTTTTTCCAAAAGCTTTTAGGGTTATATTCATGTCTGTGGTCACATCAAAGAACTTTGAAACATTGCTTTGGTGTAGAGTTTTTAAAGTTTGAAATGACCTGCTGGTCCATGGGCTGGAGGAGAGGAGTGGTATTAGGGGGCAAGAACTTCACTTTGATGAATTTAAACTCCTCCACAATTTTCTACCAAGTTTGGAGGATGACAAGGAGCATTGTCCATTATCAGGAGGCACTTAAGTGGCAAATTATTTTGGTTCAAGGCCAAACACGCCATTGAACCACTCTAAAAAAAATGTCCTTTGTGACCCATGCCTTTTGTTAGACTTCCACATCACACACAAGTTAGACTTGGTGATACCGCATCTGCCAAACACTCGGGATTTTCAAAAGATACACCAGTAAAGGCTTCACTTTTTAAAATCACCACTGGCATTAGCACAAAGCATCAAAGTTAGCCTGTCTTTCATAGGCTTATGTCCTGGCTGTGCCTTTTCCTCCTGAGTAATGAAAGTCCTGTTGGGCATTTTCTTCCAAAAGAGGCCTGTTTCATCACAGTTAAACACTTGTTGGGGAAGGAATTGTTCAGCCTCTATGTACTCCCTGGAATTTAGGCACATATTTTTCAGCCGCACTTTTGTCAGAACTGGCTGCCCCACCATTCCTCACAACCCCAAGATGCCACTTGACTTAAATTTTTGAAACCAGCCTCTGCTGGCTTTAAATTTGCTCACTTCAGCACTCGTCAGGATTTTTAACGAGATCATCATGCAACTGCCTTTGCTTTTTCACATATTATTGCCTTCGAAACACTATCTGCTGCTAACTGTTTCTCGTTGATCCACACCAAAACAATTTACATCTTCCAGCACTTGTGATCTCTGTTTTGTGATCACATATGCACCTTTCGCAACAACAGCTTTCCTTTGATTTTTTTCATACGTGTATTTCCCCTTTGGCCCCAATGGTAGCGATGGTAGAATAGGCTTTACCATACAGCCTGGCCAGCTCAGTGATACGCACTCCACTTTCATATTTTTCTATTATCTCCCTTCTTCAGTTCTATTGTATTTCCGAGCCTCTTTTGCCACAGGCTTACCACTAGGGGCTTTCCTTGGACCCATGGTAGCTTATTTAGCAGTTGCAAGCACTAAAAACAGTGGAATAATGACAATATACTGGTATGAATGCGTGGGTGGAATGGGTGGTGGTCGCCCGCTGTAAACAATAGCACACTGACGCTTCTGGAGTGCCCGCACAGCTGGGCGCCACGCGGGCACGTCCGGTACGAATATCGTTAACTGAAGCAAACATCGTTAACCGGAGTCATTTTTTTACGTAAAAATATCGTTAACCGAATTTATCGCTATCCGACTACATCGTTAACCGAGGTATGACTGTACTAGCAACACTAGGTATACATATATACCAGCAACACTAGATATACATATATACCAGCAACACTAGGTATACATATATACCAGCAACACTAGGTATACATATGTACCAGCATCACTAGGATACATATGTACCAGCAACACTAGGTATACATATGTACCGCAACACTAGGTATACATATATACCAATAACACTAGGTATACATATATACCAGCAACACTAGGTATACATATATACCAGCAACACTAGGTATACATATGTACCCATACTAGGTATACATAATATACCAGCAACACTAGGTATACATATGTACCAGCAACACTAGGTATACATATGTACCAGCAACACTAGGTATACATATATACCAGCATCACTAGGTATACATATATACCAGCAACACTAGGTATACATATAGACCAACAACACTAGGTATACATATGTACCAGCAACACTAATTATACATATGTACCAGCAACACTAGGTATACATATGTACCAGCAACACTAGGTATACATATGTTCCAGCAACACTAGGAATACATATATACCAGCAACACTAGGTATACATATGTACCAGCAACACTAGGTATACATATGTACCAGCAACACTAGGTATACATATAACCAGCAACACTAGGTATACAAAATACCAGCAACACTAGGTATACATATGTACCAGCAACACTAGGTACACATATATATCAGCAACACTAGGTATACATATGTACCAGCAACACTAGGTATACATATGTACCAGCAACACTTAGTATACATATGTATCAGCAACACTAGGTATACATATATACCAGCAACACTAGGTATACATATGTTCCAGCAACACTAGGAATACATATATACCAGCAACACTAGGTATACATATGTACCAGCAACACTAGGTATACATATGTACCAGCAACACTAGGTATACATATATACCAGCAACACTAGGTATACATATATACCAGCAACACTAGGTATACATATGTACCAGCAACACTAGGTACACATATATATCAGCAACACTAGGTATACATATGTACCAGCAACACAAGGTATACATATGTACTAGCAACACTTAGTATACATATGTATCAGCAACACTAGGTATACATATATACAAACTAGGTATACATATGTACCAGCAACACTAGGTATACATATGTACCAGCAACACTAGGTATACATATGTACCAGCAAC
>WNWK01057933.1:0-10595 GCA_009830355.1 Cherax destructor | reverse complement strand
GAAGAAAGTTTGCTTAACACGAGAGAAATTTGCTTAAGGCGAGAGAAGGAGCTGGGAAGAATGGAGATCTCAGAGTCGAGACATTGTGAGTCACAGATGCGGAGGACATCGAGGAAGAGAGAAATAAGAATATTTTATAGATCAAAGGCGGAAGGTAAGCAAAGTAGAGAATGTACATCCCACCATGCATAGGCTTTCGATAACAGAAAAAAATTAAAGTCTGTCACAAAGCTGTGGACTTGAACATCACGGAAGAAGTAAGATTGGTAAGAATACCAAGAAAAGGCTGGAAGAGACTAAAGTCATGTGGCCAAAGAGCAAAAACATCACACCGCAGTAGAAGCAACAGTTTTGAAATACTCCATATAAAGATTATGAAGGATATGGAGTAGAGGGGAGCCCATAGCAACTCCATAAGTTTGAAAATAAAATTAATATTAAAAAATAAGTCCACACAAAGGAGAATATGATCTAGACATCAGTGGGTATAAGGAGACGAAGTAGCCTTTAATTAGCCTTAACTCTGTGAAAACTGAGAACATTGTTGTTACTACTACTGAGTGTTCATTGTGTGTGTGTGTGTGTGTGTGTGTGTTGTACTCACCTAATTGTACTCACCTAATTGTGGTTGCAGGTGTCGAGACTCAGCTCCTGGCCCCGCCTCTTCGCTGTCTGCTACTGGGTCTCTGCTCTCCCTGCTCCATGAGCTTTATCATACCTTGTCTTAAAACTATGTATGGTTCCTGCCTCCACTATATCTTTCTCTAGACTATTCCACTTCCTGACTACTCTGTGGCTGAAGAAATGCTTCCTAACATCCCTTTGACTCATCTGAGTCTTCAGCTTCCAGTTGTGTCCCCTTGTTTCTGTGTTCCCTCTCTGGAACATCCTGTCACTGTCTACCTTGTCAATTCCCCGCAGTATTTTGTATGTCGTTATCATGTCTCCTCTGACCCTTCTTTCCTCCAGTGTTGTTAGTCCTATTTCCCTCAACCTTTCTTCATAAGACAGACCCCTGAGTTGTGGAACTAACCTTGTCGCAAACCTTTGCACTTTCTCTAGTTTCTTTACGTGCTTGACCAGGTGTGGGTTCCAGACTGGTGCTGCATATTCTAGTATGGGCCTGACGTACACGGTATACAGTGTCTTGAACGATTCCTTGTTAAGGTAACGGAACGCTAATCTTAGGTTTGCCAGTCGCCCATATGCTGCCGCAGTTATCTGGTTGATGTGTGCCTCCGGAGACGTGCTTGGCGTTATACTCACTCCAAGGTCTTTCTCCTTTGCCGAGGTTTGTAGCCTTTGTCCGCCTAGCTTGTACTCTGTCAGCGGTCTTCTTTCCCCTTCTCCGATCTTCATGACTTTGCATTTGGAGGGATTGAATTCGAGAAGCCAATTGCTAGACCAGATGTCGAGCTTGTCCAGGTCTGTTTGCAGCCCTGCCTGGTCCTCTTCCGATGTGATTCTCCTCATTATTTTCACATCATCCGCGAATAGAGACACGTCTGAGTCTATCCCGTCCGTCATGTCATTTACATATACCAGGAATAACACTGGTCCTAGGACTGACCCCTGCGGTACACCGCTCGTCACAGGCGCCCACTGTGATACCTCACCACGCACCATGACCCGTTGTTGCCTCCCTTTGAGGTATTCCCTGATCCATTCCAGTGCCCTTCCTGTTATACCTGCTTGTTCTTCCAACTTCTTTACTAATCTCATGTGAGGAACTGTGTCGAAGTCCTTCCTGCAGTCCAGGAAAATGCAATCAACCCACCCTTCTCTCTCCTGCCTTACCTCTGTTACTTTATCATAGAACTCTAGGAGGTTTGTTACACAGGATTTGCCTTCCCGGAATCCGTGCTGTCTGGTGTTTATTATCCTGTTCAGATCAAGGTGTTCCACCATTCTTTTCCTGATGATTTTCTCCAGGACTTTGCACACTATACACGTAAGTGACATCGGTCTATAGTTTAGTCCCTCTTTTATGTCTCCTTTTTTAAAGATGGGGACTACATTGACCTTCTTCCATACCTCAGGTAGCTGCCCATTTTCAAGGGATGTGTTGAATATTATGGTAAGTGGCACACTCAGTACCTCAGCTCCTTCCCGAAGGACCCACGGGGAGATATTGTCCGGACCCATCGCCTTTGTGTGTGTGTGTGTGTGTGTGTGTGTGTGTGTGTGTGTACTCACATATATGTAGTTGCACAGTTCTTGGCCCCGCCTCTTAGCTGGTCGCTACAAAATACAAAATGCAATCGTGTGTGCGTTTGTTCGCCTATAAGTGGTCGAGTCTCAGCTCCTGGCTCTGCCTCTTCACTCTGTATATATGTGAATCTATAAATAATGACAATTTAAGTCAATTACTCGACGATACCTGAATTTGTGAAACCGATCAGATGAGAATCTTTTAAGACAACTTGGTGTAGATCAGTTTCAGTAATGATCTAAGTCAAAATTGAGCAGTGAATTCCTGCACATGTTAATTGCTCTTCAAATTTTCACCTATATTAGCTGACCAGCTTTTCAAATTTAAAGCCAGTTGGGTCAGGTGTTGTGAAGTTATAAACAAAAACCTAAGATATGTTGAACACTGTAGCTAACAGATGAACAGCTCTGCCATCACCACCTACACTATTGGTTGAACACTGTAGCTAACAGATGAACAGCTCTGCCATCACCACCTACACTATTGGTTGAACACTGTAGCTAACAGATGAACAGCTCTGCCATCACCACCTACACTATTGGTTGAACACTGTAGCTAACAGATGAACAGCTCTGCCATCACCACCTACACTATTGGTTGAACACTGTAGCTAACAGATGAACAGCTCTGCCATCACCACCTACACTATTGGTTGAACACTGTAGCTAACAGATGAACGGCTCTGCCATCACCACCTACACTATTGGTTGAACACTGTAGCTAACAGATGAACGGCTCTGCCATCACTATATAAACACGAATTTATGTTTTTTTTTTATAATTTTTTTTTCAGTATTCTTTGACATTGTGTAGTAATGTGTTGTACACTCCAACACACTCACTCGGCTAACAAAATAGTTTCATAATATAAAAGAAAAAAATAAAGTGTTATAGTACACTTGAGGACACTGAGAGCTGTGAATCCCCAAACACAGAATATCTGTAAAGAGGAACTTAAGGATATTAAAACAAGTGTTTTAATATCCTATGTACAGACATATAATTACAGAGGAGGACACACTGAAATCTATGCCTTGTAAATACATCCACGCGTGTAGTCTAGTACCGTAGTCCAGCCAGAAGAGAAGAACTTCCCATCCAGTTACACCACCATAGAGAGGCCGTTCATTTTTAATTCTTCTATTTATACGTCATAGTTTTTAATTTGTAAATATGAATCTATTCACGTTTCTGTGTATAGCTCGTGGTCTTGTATCTTCGGTGTTAACATTTATAACAGTTGTAATCTATATATTATGGTGATGCTATGTTTTATTGTTAATATGAATAACTTATTCAATCGGAATCTTGTAAATAAGTTACATCGGTCATAATCTAATGATACAATATATGAATGTAGAATTCAGTTAATGTTTGAATAGATCTATAATCCTTAGTGATATCTTTAATAAGCATATTTATGGACAACCTCAATGTAAAAAAATTGACTGATATTGTAGTAGCCAGGCTTAAGGCTTATTACATGTACTGAAGTGCAAATTAGTTACACTGATGATAGATCAAACCAAACTGCAATATGATATGTCCTGTTGTAACACTCTTGACCACTATGCTCTTGATTTTGTATGAGGATTAAGATTAGTATAATACCTGATGATGTAAAACCATTTACTACAAGATTAAGAATAGTATAATAAAGATACGATGAGAAGAATAAAATTTTTAAGCAAATATTCTAAACTTTTTACACGAGTTGAAATAGTATATATTGTAAATACACCATTTGGTGCCTAACATATAGCTCTTTTTTGTGTCCATAAGTTTTTGTTTTAACTTCAATAGTATGGATATGAGATGCATAATAAACGAGGAGCTTCGGCTGCAAAATCTTAAAAAAATAGTATAGGATATATATAATTATAATTAATCTTTGTAATTAGTGCTATTGTGCATAACTTGTGGTAGTTTGTATCTGTGGTGCTACTAGAATAGTCACCCATAACCCGTTAATGATTTGGAAATATGTGCAACACCTGGGTGTCCTTATGTACAACACCTGGGTGTCCTTATGTGCAACACCTGGGTGTCCTTATATGCAACACCTAGGTGTCCTTATGTGCAACACCTGGGTGTCCTTATGTGCAACACCTGGGTGTCCTTATGTGCAACACCTGGATGTCCTTATGTGCAACACCTGGGTGTCCTCATGTGCAACACCTGGGTGTCCCTATGGGCAACACCTGGGTGTCCTTATGTCAACACCTGGGTGTCCATATTGCAACACCTGGGTGTCCATATGTAACATCTGGGGTCCAAAGGTGCACAAGATGAAAGTTTAAGAGCAGTAATAGTTATCACCTCTTAATTTAATCAAGCTACCACCTGTGAAACAAATATCTCGTAAGCCTCGCCCACGCTGATGTCACCACTAATACTATCATAAGCCTCACCCACGCTGATGTCACCACTAATACTATCATAAGCCTCGCCCTCGCTGATGTCACCACTAATACTATCATAAGCCTCGCCCTCGCTGATGTCACCACTAATACTATCATAAGCCTCGCCCTCGCTGATGTCACCACTAATACTATCATAAGCCTCGCCCTCGCTGGTGTCACCACTAATACTATCATAAGCCTCGCCCTCGCTGTGTAACCACTAATACTATCGTAAGCCTCGCCCTCGCTGGTGTAACCACTAATACTATCATAAGCCTCGCCCTCGCTGATGTCACCACTAATACTATCATAAGCCTCGCCCTCGCTGATGTCACCACTAATACTATCATAAGCCTCGCCCACGCTGATGTCACCACTAATACTATCATAAGCCTCGCCCACGCTGATGTCACCACTAATACTATCATAAGCCTCGCCCTCGCTGATGTCACCACTAATACTATCATAAGCCTCGTCCTCGCTGATGTCACCACTAATACTATCATAAGCCTCGCCCTCGCTGATGTCACCACTAATACTATCATAAGCCTCGCCCTCGCTGATGTCACCACTAATACTATCATAAGCCTCGCCCTCGCTGATGTCACCACTAATACTATCATAAGCCTCGCCCTCGCTGATGTCACCACTAATACTATCATAAGCCTCGCCCTCGCTGATGTCACCACTAATACTATCATAAGCCTCGCCCTCGCTGATGTCACCACTAATACTATCATAAGCCTCGTCCTCGCTGATGTCACCACTAATACTATCATAAGCCTCGCCCTCGCTGATGTCACCACTAATACTACTTGACTATTATCTATACCTATGTCTCTGTTTCTCATTCATTAACTTCTTGGTATTGTATTCCTTTCATCTAATGATACATAACTGGTAGTATTTTCATTATTACTCAAATCAATATAACTAGAGAATCTAAATGATGTATCAGCAAATAGTGAAATGTAATTGTGAAATGGAACAGTTTTAAATATAAGCACATTATATAACACTTATACTGTCAGTATAAGTGTATTTCTCCCATCGCTTCTCCAGAGCTACACTCTCCTATACCTCCTTTACCAAGCTTATAAAATCGTTTTAAATCATTCATGAGCTTAACGTCAATTTCATTATATTTACAACATTATCTACATTATCATCAATCTCTGATTGATAGATAAGTACTGGTAGACTTTATGAATCCCTGACGGGTAAATACAGTCCTGATAGACTTTATAAATCTCTGAAAGTTTTATAAAGTCCTGGCAGACGAAACGTCTTGTCAGTAAATACCAGACTTCACTTATTGTCTTATTCACACATGCCGGAATATTTTACCACTGATTTACATTTATGTGCGCGTATGTGTGATACAGAGAATTGAATGTGTGGTGTATGTGTAGGTTGTATATGTGGAGATACATAAATGTGGTTGAAAACATGTGGGTGTGTACTCCTGTGGATCTTTGCATAAGATGAAAATACAAACTTAAAATAACAAATAAGAAAACTGATTAACACGTACAGCTTTTTTCACGGAGGTAGAAAAATAGATAAACACACGGACATTCATCCACCTACAATAAAGCATTCACAAACACTCTTATTCATTTACATAATTGATAAAATGTATTTACTATTGGTACATAATGCAACATAAATAGAAGTCCAAAATATTTCTTAATTAGCCTCTCCTGGGTGGGTGAGCTGTGTGGCAGCTTGGTCTCGTCTAGCTGGTGTACGGTCGTGGCTGTCTTGGTGGGTGTAATTACTGGACGCAGTTTTCTGTGTGTCACCTCCAGTAATTCCACCCACCTGGACAGTCTCTACCGTAGACCAGCTAGACAAGACCAATTTCCACCAACAAGGTCACTGGGGTGGCAACCGCTGACTCTGGGAAGTGGGAAGGGAGTCCACCTGAGGTGACACAAGTGGACTCCTGGAGACACTGATCCAGGGAAGGCACCGCTGACTCTGAGGTGAAGTGGGGAAGGGAGACATCCGGGAGGAACGGATAGGATTCCTGGATACATGAACTGGGGAAGGTCAGTTGTTGAGGCTGACCTTGGGAAGTGGGAAGGGAACATCCGGGGCGAACGGATGGATTCCTGATACATAACTGGGAAGGCATGAATACATGTTGAGGCTGACCTTGGGGAAGGGACATCCGGCGGTAGACGGATGATTCTGATATGAACAGGGTTAGGTGAGGCTGACCTTGGGAAGAGTGAGGAAGGGGAGAACATCCTGGAGGACGGAGGACCGGCATCGGATGGATTCCTGGACACATGAACCCTGGGGAAGGCGAGGGGGACCTCTAAAAACGAACCACTGGCACTCCCACGTGGCAAGGTCGGTAACTCAGAGATAACCCCTGAGGCTGACAGTGGTCGCAAATAATAATAATTTTATTTTTATTATTAATTAAATTAATAATTATAATTAATTATTATTTGTAATATAAGTACACACACACACTATGAATCGACCCCTGAAACCACAAATATATGAGTACACACACAAGCAAATACACTCACAGACACACACACAAAACACATACCAATTGTCTTTCGACAAGTGCCTTTGACAACACACACATATACACACACATACGCATATAGACATACAAATGAAACATGTGCATGCAACATACGCACAAACATGAAACATGTGCACACACACATTCCACATTCAAAGCAGACTGCAACATATACACATACACGTGAGTTGATGAAATATTTGCTAATATAATTATGAATAAAAGAAGATGGTGATTGTGGTTTTACAGTACATTGAAGACCATCATTGTTAGTGATGTAAGACTGTGGGAAGTCTGAGACATTTTTGGATCAGACAATGAGGAAAATTAAGAAAAGTAAAGAGTAGCCATAATTAATATACACGTCTAACTCACTTCTCTCACCTCCTAAAACCAAATAAAAACTTTCTGGGACGAATATAAAATGTACCATCTCGGGAGACGCCATTTCTTGGCAAAATTTTTTTATTGATCGCTGCTGCAAGTTTGTTAGCTTGCCTCTTTGTTA
Organism: Cherax destructor; assembly: GCA_009830355.1. Taxonomy (NCBI): domain Eukaryota; kingdom Metazoa; phylum Arthropoda; class Malacostraca; order Decapoda; family Parastacidae; genus Cherax; species Cherax destructor. The sequence goes on along the minus strand of WNWK01057933.1, from coordinate 2,925 downwards.
ATTCCTACCAATATTACTATGATGTATGTATGGAACTCTTCATTAAGTTTGCAATAATATCAATGTTTAAGTTGTTAAGTATACTTTATGATAATATCTGGCTGAATTGAGGCCTGACACACCATTCTGCAGTTTTTAGAAATTTAATAAATGAAAACTAAATTAAATCTCAGTGTCTTAAACTTGTTAAAAACTGAATTGAATTATTTTGAAGAGTGTCATGACCTCCAGGATGTTGTGAGTGTCATGACCTCCAGGATGTTGTGAGTGTCATGACCTCCAGGATGTTGTGAGTGTCATGACCTCCAGGATGTTGTGAGTGTCATGACCTCCAGGATGTTGTGAGTGTCATGACTTCCAGGATGTTGTGAGTGTCATGACCTCCAGGATGTTGTGAGTGTCATGACCTCCAGGATGTTGTGAGTGTCATGACCTCCAGGATGTTGTGAGTGTCATGACCTCCAGGATGTTGTGAGTGTCATGACCTCCAGGATGTTGTGAGTGTCATGACCTCCAGGATGTTGTGAGTGGCATGACCTCCAGGATGTTGTGAGTGTCATGACTCCAGGATGTTGTGAGTGTCATGACCTCCAGGATGTTGTGAGTGTCATGACCTCCAGGATGTTGTGAGTGGCATGACCTCCAGGATGTTGTGAGTGTCATGACCTCCAGGATGTTGTGAGTGTCATGACCTCCAGGATGTTGTGAGTGTCATGACCTCCAGGATGTTGTGAGTGGCATGACCTCCAGGATGTTGTGAGTGCATGACCTCCAGGATGTTGTGAGTGACATGACCTCCAGGATGTTGTGAGTGTCATGACATCCAGGATGTTGTGAGTGGCATGACCTCCAGGATGTTGTGAGTGGCATGACATCCAGGATGTTGTGAGTGTCATGACCTCCAGGATGTTGTGAGTGTCATGACCTCCAGGATGTTGTGAGTGGCATGACCTCCAGGATGTTGTGAGTGTCATGACCTCCAGGATGTTGTGAGTGTCATGACCTCCAGGATGTTGTGAGTGTCATGACCTCCAGGATGTTGTGAGTGTCATGACCTCCAGGATGTAGGGAGTGTCATGACCTCCAGGATGTTGGAGTGCATGACCTCCAGGATGTTGTGAGTGTCATGACCTCCAGGATGTTGTGAGTGTCATGACCTCCAGGATGTTGTGAGTGTCATGACCTCCAGGATGTTGTGAGTGTCATGACCTCCAGGATGTTGTGAGTGTCATGACCTCCAGGATGTTGTGAGTGACATGACCTCCAGTATGTTTGAGTTCATGACTCCAGAGTTGTGAGTGCATGACTCCAGGATGTTGTGAGTGTCATGACTCCAGGATTGTAGTGCATGACTCCAGATGTTGAGGCATGATCTCCAGGATGTTGTGAGTGCATGACCTCCAGGATGTTGTGAGTGCATGACTCCAGGATGTTGTGAGTGGCATGATCTCCAGGATGTTGTGAGTGGCATGACTCCAGGATGTTGTGAGTGGCATGACCTCCAGGATGTTGTGAGTGGCATGACTCCAGGATGTTGTGAGTGCATGACTCCAGGATGTTGTGAGTGCATGACCTCCAGGAGTTGTGAGTGGCATGACCTCCAGGATGTTGTGAGTGTCATGACCTCCAGGAGTTGTGAGTGCATGACTCCAGGATGTTGTGAGTGGCATGACTCCAGGATGTTGTGAGTGGCATGACTCCAGGATGTTGTGAGTGCATGACTCCAGGATGTTGCGAGTGGCATGACCTCCAGGATGTTGTAGAGTATCATGAACTCCAGGATAGTTGTGAGTGCATGACCTCAGGATGTTGTGAGTGCATGACCTCCAGGAGTTTGAGTGGCATGACTCCAGGATGTTGTGAGTGACATGACCTAACCATTAATGTATATGAAGTAGCAATAATAACTAGGAATTAACAGTGTCATGAACTCATGAGTGATAATAAGTATAACATTACATAATAATAATACATAATATATAAACAAATAATACATAAAATAATAATATATAATATACACCAGACGTGGTCCATAGCATAAATGAGTGTTGGAATTTACTTTATTCCCAAGTTTCGGTAAAATTTCATTAACTGGTTGTGAACAGGTAACCACACAGTGTACTTTGCTCTGGTGTGGCAGACCCGACACCTTAACACAGTGACATACATGCACAGTGTTGTGGAACATAACACAGTGTACTGGCCAGTGTGGCCACCACCAAAACAGTGGTACTGGCCAGGTTGTGGCAGCCACCACCAACACAGTGGTACTGGCCAGGTTGTGGCAGCCACCACCAACACAGTCGTACTGGCCAGGTTGTGGCGCCACCAACCAGTGTACTGCCAGGTTGTGGCAGCCACCACCAACACAGTGGTACTGGCCAGGTTGTGGCAGCCACCACCAACACAGTGTACTGGCCAGGTTGTGGCAGCCACCACCAAAATTCTTATTGTCAAGAGATCGAATAATCCAAGTTGACAGTTTTTATTTTCATCCCCGAGATATTTTGTTTTGTATCTGTGATAGTGAATGTTTTTGTGTTATTATTAAAGAGGTGGGAGAAGTGTATATGTGAAAACTGAGAGAATTATTTAATAATTAATTCTAATTAAACTATACGTTTATTAAGATAATTTATAAGAATATTTTCTTTGTCTTAACCACAAGTCTTTCAAGTTAGTCACTTCTTCACATATTTACATCTTTCCCCAAAAGATGTCATTAAAATATTGTAATTCTCGTTCCGTTTTCTTAAGAAAATTTAAATTATGTAATCAAGAATTTTGTTAACTGTCTTACAATACCTATACAGTATTTTTAATTTAAACAGTCGTGTGGGAGAGTGTAGATATGCTTATAAGAACGTGTACACATGTACGTGTATATGTGTGTTGTGTAGCATGGTGTGTGTGTACTCACCTATA
>WNWK01057932.1:0-10595 GCA_009830355.1 Cherax destructor | reverse complement strand
GTGTTGAAAGAAAAAAAAAAAGAAAAAAAAAAAAGGTAGTAGGTTGGTAGATAGCAACTGCCCGGGAGGTACCGTCCCCATGTGAGTGTGAAACGGAAACCTGTAATTGTTTTACTGATGGTAGGATTGCGGGGTGTCTTTTTTTATATCTCATAAACATGCAAGGTTTCAGGTACTACGTCTTTCTACTTCTACTTCGCAGGTCACACTACCATTCTTTTTAAAGCAAATATATCACCCCCCTCGGGGTTTTTTCTATTTTCTTACTAATTCTTGTTCTTTTTTCCCCTCTTATCTCCATGGGAAGTGGAACAGAATTCTTCCTCCGTAAGCCATGCGTGTCGAAAGAGTCGACTAAAATCCCGGGGAGCAAGGGGCAAAGTAACCCCTTCTCCAACATTACTAAAGTTAAAAGATAAACTTTTTTTTTTCTCTTTGGGCCCCCCCACCTTGGGGGGAAAGGGCCGATTTGTTGAAAAAAAGAAAAAAATATATATACACCCCCCTTTGCTTTCTTCTATTTTCTTAATAGTTCTTGTTTATTTCTGCCTTTTTTCCCAAGGGGGAAATGGAACAGAATTCTTCCTGCATAAACCATCGTGTCATAAGAGGTGACAAAAATGCCGGGGGAGAAAGGGGGCTAGAAACCCCCTTACCCTGTATACATTATAAAGTTAAAAGATAAACTTTTTTTTTTTCTTGGATCCCCTACCTCAGTGGGAAATGGCCAGTGTTAAAAAAAGTCTTGGTGCTTAAAACAATACACTACAGCACTTCTTTTTTTTCAAAAAACCCGGCCATATCCCACCGAGGCAGGGTGGCTCAAAAGAAAAACAAATGTTTCTCTTATTAATTTTAAATTACTGTATCGGGAAAAGGGGTTACTACCCCCTTGCTCCCAGAAAGGGGGCTAGTAACACTGGTCTGTAGTTTTCTACGGCACCTAACAAAAAAAAAAAGTTAAAATATTTAATGTGTTTCAGGAAATTGGAGAATAACAACAACCCGGGTTTTTTGTGAACCCTCCCCCCAACCTAACTATCAGAGAAGATGCCCCCCTGGCACACAGGTAGCGGGCTGTCACAGCAGTAGATGCAGATTCTGAAGATTATGGACTAGTAACTTACCTTCTTGACAGAAAATCCTCTCATGGAAAATTTAAGGGGGGAATAATTTTTTTTCATCTTCTTACATTCTTTTTTAGGTTATTTTAGTGTCCTGGTTTTGATGGCAAAAAATAGCAAAATTTTATACAGTATATAAATAACACTTAACAGTTAATCACACAAATGTACATAAACATGTATATAATTTGCCACTTTGACTGTTGTAAATGAAATGCCTTTCTCTCCGTTGGGCAAAAAATACAGTATAGTATGTGGAAATGTGAAGGTGCCTTAGCAATCTTATCAAGTGAGACTAGGAAAGAAAACAAACAAGTAAAGATAAAGATAATGTAGCAAAATATCTTTCTTTTTTTCAAAAAGTTGGCCGTTTCCCCCCCAGCGGGGGGGCCCCAAAAAGGAAAAAAAGAAAGTTTCTCCTTTTCATTTAGTAATATATCAGGGAAAAAGGGGTTACTAGCCCCCCACTCCCGGTTTTTAGTCACCTCTTACACCATGGCTTCCGGGGGAAGAATTCTGCCACTTCCCCCTGGCGAAAAGGAAAAAGAAAAAAGAATAGTAAAAAAGCAGAAAACCCAGAGGGGGGTGTGTATATATTGCTTGTCATGAATGTGTAGTGACCAAAAGGGAAGTAAGTGGGGAAAAAAAAACCTGAAATCTTGCATTTTATGAGACAGAAAAGACACCAACAATTCCTTTATGTAAAAAAATACAGGCTTTCATTTTTACTACTTTAGACGGTAATCCTCCTTTGGGGGTTGCTGCTAAACCTCTAACTAGAATATATAAAAGTGGTCCCTCGGTTTTGCCGAAAATTGCCCAGAATGCTGCTCAAATGCCCTTCAGCAATTTATTCCTTAAAAAATAATGTCACGTAGTTTGTCTATTTCAGACCCCCAAAATACATTAAAAGCATAAAACCTTACTTAAATGTTAAATTTTGGGGATGCCAAACCCATGGACCACTGTTGTGTGTGTGTGTGTGTGTGTGTTTTTTTTTTTTATATATATATATATATATATATATATATATATATATATATATATATATATATATAAAAAAAAAAAAAAACATATATACACACACACACACACACACACCCCCAGTGGCCCCTGGGTTTTTCGGTTCCCAAACTCAATTTTAAGAAATTTTTTCAAGTGTGTTAAGGAGGGGGTCTAAATGGACAAACTACGTGACTTTTCTTGGGAAAGAAAAGTGGGTTGGATTAAAAACTTTCCGGGGAAACCCCGGAAAACCCGGGAAGGGCCATTTTTATTCTGGTTGTAATTTGGGAAAACAACCACCCCGGGGAGGTACCCGCCCCCAAGGGGTGCCCTGTTTTTTTTGTGATGGAGGATTGGGGTGTTTTTTTCTGTCTCATAAACATGAAGATTTCAGGTACATTTTGCTATTCACTTCCACTTATGTCACACTACCATTCATGTACAAGCATATAAAAACACCCCCTTGGGTTTTTTCTATTTTCTTCTGGGTTTTTTGTTCTTACCCTTTTTATCACCATGGGGAAAATGGGCCCCCCGTAAGCCATGCGTCAAAAGGCGACTAAAATGCCCGGGACTGGCCCCTTCTCCCGTAAAATATTACTAAATGTAAAAGGGGGAAAATTTTTTCATTTTGGGCCACCCCCCCCCCGAGGGTTTAAAGAAATATATATATACAGTGGTACCCCCGATTACGATATTTTTTCATTCGAGAATGCTGTTCAATCCCCTTACCAAAAAGAATTTATCCCCATAAGGAATAATGTAAAATAGACTAGTCCTTTTACACCCCCAAAAAAATCTTACAAAAGCATTTAAAAAAAAAAACTTACATAAAAAAGGGGATTTTGGGGGCCATCGACTTGAGGGACCACTGTTTTTTTTATATATATATATATATAGTACAATACAGTGGTACCTCGGTTAACGATATTTTTTGTTCCAGAATGCTGCTCAAGTGCTATTACCAAACGGGTTTTTCCCCCGGGGAAAAATGTAAAATAGACTAGTCCTTTTTGACCCCCCAAAAAAACACTTGCAAAATCATTTAAAAAAAAAACTTACATAAAAGGGGGAGTTTGGGGACCATCAAACCGAGGTACCCTGTACTTTTTAAATTTGTCAGATTTATAGTTAAGGTTTTTTTTCAGATTGATCCTGATACTGGGGTTATTACTGTGGCTTCTTCCTTGAATCGTGAAAGTTGAGCACCTTAACCTACTTATTGGGAAGCTTGGGATAACTATCAATTTGGATACTCTGCAGGCAGCCCAGGAATGCCTTCTGCAGTTTGGGGTGTTATTATTCACAAAATTTCAAAAGAATAAGTCCTTTGGGTAAATAATTCAAAAAATAACCCACACTTGGGAGAAAAATTTTTAGGGGACATTTAAGCCCATTTGGAAATTATATACGTCACAACTGAACAAAAATGGGAGAAACCAGAAGATAGGTCAGAAGCAGGAAAGAAAAGAAATTTAAAAGATGGGTCAAGTGATGGCAAAGGCTAAAAAGGAGGATAGATAATAATAGTAGTAGTAGTAATGGATAAAGTAGTAGAAAGCAGTGGTAATGGAAAATTGGAATATCATCTCGTTGAGGGAAAAATTCAACCCACCCCACACCACATGGAAAGGGGACAAAAGAAACACAAGGGGGCACTGCACTTTGCAAACGGGCTAGCAAAAAAGAAGCCAGTAAGGAGAAAATCAGAGACAGAAAAGATATTGAAAATACAGAAGATAGGCCAAGTTTGAAGCTCAAGGTCAGGTCAAGTCAAGAACATTCGGGAAATTAGAGCATTTATTTGACAATGCATTGTCAAATTGATTTAAAACATTTTTATTTTACTGAAATTAATGAACTTGATGCAAAATTAGGCAACAAAACTTGCACATTGTAAAAAAAAACCCTTTAACATTAATTATTTTATGCGGGGATGCTGCTTTTGTTTTTTTCAGTCAAAAAGGCATGTTTTGGGGTAATAGAAGCTTTTTTTGAAGGGTTTAAAAACGTACTTAGAATATGAAATAATAAACAGTAGCAGAAAGTATGCAGGTGCATGTAAGAAGCCTCTGAAATTGGGAAAAAAAGCAAAGATGGGGTTTTTTTTTTATTTTTAAATCTTTATTTCTACAAGTACATGAAAGGTATACAGGCCCATGACATCAATGACATACTACTTTTAAAAACCCTTTTTATGCAGTGGATTTTGCACAAATTAGGTCAGTTTTTTCCCAGGATGCAACCTCACCAGTTGACTAACACCCATTTTACTGATGGGGGAACATGGAAACAGTTGTAAAAAACACCCCAATGTTTCCCCCCTTGCCGGGTTAAACCCCGGACCTCAGCATGTGAAGAAGGTTTGCCTACCAGGCCATGGGCCACCTTGATATTGTGAAAAAAAAGTAACACTAAGTAATACATATAATCTATACGTACTGTTAAATAATACACTTTAAAGACCCCCTCAATAGGCATAAACTCCCAAAAAAATATGTTTTTCTTGATTATTTTATTGAAATGAAATACAAGTGATGTGAATATTGTAATTACGTACTTATAATACTAACCCCTTTTTTTTTATCCTCCCTCTATCTTTCACTTAGGCAGGGTGACCCAACAAAAAGAAACATTTTCCTGTCTCTCTCTCAATCACTGTCTTGCCACAAGCATGCTGTGCTGACATTACAGTTCAGATGATTCTGCTAACCACAGCATCCCCCCCCCTCCTTCAGAGTGCAGATACTATTTTTTCCCCCCATACTTAAGTTTGGCAAATTTGGGTTTTCCCCGGTACCTTAAAAAAGCTTATAATTCCCTTCCCTCACCTGTCTAAGATTTTTGTTAAAATTATTTTAAATTTAAAGGGGATTATTATGAACAACCATTCGTATGATAAATCTAATCCTTCTCTTGTATTTTTAAAAAACTTAGAAATCTTGGTTAGTTATATTGAGTAGTCTTACACTCAGTGTTTTATTAACCTAGGTTGTTAATTAATGTATTACTATGAGAGGAACCATAGTATCTGGGTAACAGGGTACTGATAGCCATTGATGAATCGATATCCCTTGCTGAAGTATCAGTTTAAATACAACTTAATGCTTTCAAAAATAATCCATGTTATTGGTTAAAATTTAATTATATAAAAGTGTCACCATAAAATGTATTACCATATTATTACAATCATGGAAAATAGCTAAACCTGTAAGGATATATAACACATAGGAAATGGGAGGTAAACAGGTTTATCCCAAAGGAAGGGGAAGGTAGCTCCAATTCCTTGGGTTGCTCCATAAGATGTAGGAAATCGTGTAACGCTGTTTTAAGCTTTGACCGTGTCTTATGCTTTTTATCTTTAGGTGTTCTGTTACTAAAATTAAAATAGTTTTAAATTTTTTTATATTTTTATTTTAGCGTGGCAATGCTGATATCAATGAAAGTCAGTTTTTTTGGAGGGGAAGGGTGCACAGTCACAGAGTTCCCGAAACCCAGAGATACAGTCACTGTTGTGAGGGTACTGATGGCGAGATCCATCTTTACCTAATGGAAGAATTTTTTTTTACTATTGAGGTGGTAATGAAAAAAGGGATGTCATATTGGCATAAAATCCCCATGGTATGTTGATGTAAAATGTGCATGTAATCAAATGTTTTTTCATATAAAAATTAAATTCACTGTGTTCATATAATATATAATGGATTTTGCACAATTAATTTGTCTGTTTTTCTAGGTTTATTTGATGTTCTTTAATGTGCTGCTCAGATATTTGCTGCAAAACCATTGGTAAATAGGGAAAACACATTTTAATACAAGAAAAACGGGATTTCCACCCCACATCACAGATCAATATTTGTGTGGCAGATTTTAAATCATACCTCAGTTTGTCTCCCATCAGCTAATCTAACAATCTGTTCCTATTAGTCTTCATTTTTTTTATAATTAGGTTTGCACTTTTCAGAATAAATATTGAACCAAGATTCTTCAATTTTTTATGTGTTGTGTATTTTCACATAACTCTCAGGTGTTGACATAATGTTTATTTTAAAATTGTACCCATGTAAAGTAGGATGTATTTTTTCGGAACAAATTGTGTGGGATATTTTTCTAACATGTAATATCATTGTCAGAATGCCACTGTTGGAATTTGGTATCCCGGTGCGAGCCCCAGATGAAGATATAGGAATAAATGGAGCAGTACATTACAGAATCTTAAAAAATGCATTGGGTAACTGGCATTCACCTTGATCAAGTTACAGGGCAAAACTCTTTAAAAACCACTTGATCGGGGAGACAAAAATTTTGAGGGTTTGTATTTTGTTGTCAGGATTTCTTTGAGTTGTACATCTTTTTCAGTTTATTTAAATGTTGCTTTCATAATTCCATCGTTTCTGTATGTGGTTCCGATAGAAAGTATGTTGTAGTTTTGTGTCACCCGTTAAATATTGTATTTTAATGATAAATCTATAAAATACATTTTTCACTAAATCCGTGTTAAACATATGACCAAAGGGTTCCTACTCCCCTATCTAGGTCTTGACTTGACCATTTCGTCAGAAATGTAAATGACTTTTAGCCTCAGTTCTTGCAAGAAAGTTCAGTAAATTTTACAGGTAAGAGAAACTTTTTTTTTTTTTAGTGGCCATCTTCATTGAGGTAAAGTTACCTGGGAAAAACACTTCCATCATCATTCATTCAGTCAGTCTTACCAGGGTCTGACACCACGTTTTGATGACCCCTCAAATACCATTCCCATCCCTCCTTCAGGTGAAGGACTTCTTCTGCCTGTAGAACCAAGTCTGGCTAACCAGTACCCCTGAATCTCTTCATAAATGTTTCCTTGCTTACAGTCAACAGCACATCAAATCAAAAAAACCACGGGTTTTACTCACTCAAGCCTTTGGATGCCCAAGCCCCCGTACACAAAACCTTTCCCCCCTGCCCCCAAACCCTTTTCCTAGGATGACTCATACCCCAAGGATCCCTCAGCCCATATGTACCATGAAATTTAAAAAAAAAATTATTTTACTTTATTTATTGTATTAAACTAGATAGTCATACATAACTGTAAATGCATTTCACTATATAGAACTCTTTTTGTACTAAATAGTAATTTGCATATTTTTTTGCACTATAATAATAATAAAAATTTCTTCTTTCAACAAATGGGCCCCGTTTCCCCCAAGGGGGGTGGCCCAAAGAAAAAACAAAAGTTTTTTTTAACTTTAGTAATGTATACAGGAGGGGGTTAATAATAATAATAATATGTACTAAAAATAATAATAATAATAATAATTTTTTTTTTTATCAATGGGCTTTCCCCACCAAAAAAAACACTTTTACTATTATTCATTCAGTTGCTGTCTTGTCAGAAGTCATGATATAAGTAGTGATATCTTTCCCCTCCTAGTGAAGGCACTGTACTTTCCCCCATATTTTTCCCTGAATTCTTTCATATATGTTAACTTTTACCCTCAAGTCTTCCTTTTGCCCATCCTTTTAAAATGACAAAATTATAACCCCCTTCCCACTTTTGGATAATACTTTTAGTATCAACCCCTCCTCTTAACCCAAAAGGCCCAAATGTATACATAAAACGTTAGTACCTCTCCCCAAACGTATATTTACATTTTATTTTCCTGCCTCCAAATTTGGGCACGATTTTTCGGATCCTGGTCAGATAGAATGGGTTTTAAATGCTCGGTTGGCTTTTTAAAAAAATCTGGGACCATTTGCCTTGTGGGGACCAGTTCAAAGGCGGCTAGAGCAAACAGCGGGGCTACACCGGGGACACTGTTTATGTAAATTTCTCCCATTTTAAGGGAAAGTGATGTTGACCCGGTTGAGTGGCGGGTAGATGTGGCCAAAAAATGGCCCCGAAACCCATGTGCAACATTTGTACAACACCCTTTCAGAAAGTCTTATAACCTATGTCCTAAGTAAAAAGAAACAATTCGGTGTAATCGTGTTCGACAAGCAGGCTGGCTGGCTGGCCGGCTTGCTGGTCTCCCCGGGTTGCTGGCCCTGCTGGCTTTTATCTCCCTGTCTGTCTATATCTGTTCTATCTCTGTCTATCTTTTTTCTGTCTATCAGTCTCTGTCATCTGTCTTTGTTCCTCATTCTTTTGACTCGTCTATTCTGTCTCCAAGGGAAAAAATACAATTATACATAGTGTAAATTACCTAGGATAACCCATAAAATCCCGACAAAGTGCTATACTCTGCTTGTAGAAATGTGTAAACATGACTGGCAAAATATTTACACTTGCTCAGGAACCCGACGTGCGCGCAGTCATTTTAATACCGGGGCCGAGTGGCCCCTCTGAGGCGGAGGCTGATGCTAGACAGGGGAAAAGGCAGACAGATAGACAGGGCTTGACAGACAGACAGATAAAAACTTGACAGAGACAGACAGACAAAAGTTGACGAGTCAGATAGACAGAAGCGACAGAGTCAGATAGACGAAAGGCAGAGACAGACAAAAAACTTGACAAGCAGACAGACAGACAGATAAATTTATGTGTAACAGTGAAAACAGAGGGTGGATGCTCTAAAATGTCCCCCCTTATCTTATCTTATCACTGCACCCCCCGGACGCTCATCAAATGTCACCCACTTATCTTATCACTGTCAGCAGTGGACTGACACTTCTCTAGCATCTGCTTAAGGGGAACTTATTATTCTTCTTCTTATTATTATTATTATTATTGTTATTCTTATTATTATTATTATTACAGTGGCCCCCCGAGTTTCGTAAACCGAATCGTACATTTATGTAAGTATAATATTATAAGTGCTTGGGGAAAATATTTTGGGGGTCTGAAATAGACTAACCTCGTGACATTTTTTCTTAAGGGTAAATTCGTTGGTAATGGCACTTGAGCAGACTTCAGGAGGAATTTTTTCAAAACTGGGGGGTCCACTTTTTGTTATTCTTCTTATTATTATTATTTTTTCTCCCATGTACCCAAAACAGCTGGGACCTATAAATACTTTGTATATATTCCTGAAAAGTAAATGCCCAAGGCAGGTGTAAATGTCCCCCGTCAGTTTTTTTGTGACAATTTGAAAATTTCAGTACCTTATATTAGTGTTAAAAAAAAATACAATAAATTGTAATTATCAGAACAAAATTATATAAAATAATGTAAAAACAAAAAAAAAGGGGTATATCGGCAACTCTTCTGAAAGCGGCAGGACTGATTTTGCTGCAGGTGGCACCCAGCCCCCTTCCCGGCCTCATATATGGGAAAAAAGTACTGCCCCAAAAAAAAAAAATTCCAGTAACACTTAAAAAATGTGCTCTTTATTTATACGTCCAATATTTTAAAAAAAAAAAAATTATAGAAATAAAAGACATTTTTTTAAGTGTTATAAAAAAAAAAAAAATTTGGGGTCAGTACTTCATGGGGTTTGGGGAAGCCAAAACATTCTAAATCCAATACTTTTTTCTCTTTTATATTATTTTTATAAATTTTGTAATTACTTTTATATTTTTTGTGATTTCATAGTGAATCTTTGTTCTGACACTAATACGTACCCCCGGTTTATGAAACTCCCCAACTCCAACAATTATGTAAGTGTATTTTTGTAAGTGCTTTTGTAATTTTTTTTGTGTTTAAAGGACTAATCTATTTTACATTTTCCTTATGGGAATAAATTCGTTTCGGCACTAACGCATTCTGGGCCAAATTTTGGGCCCTTAACCGGGGGGCCATGTATTAGGATGAAATTGTACTCAAAAAAAAAATAATGATAGTAATGATAGTGCATAATAATAATAATAATGATAGTGCATAATAATAATAAATAATTTTAATAATATTTAAAAAGTTCCCTTGAAGCATTATGTAAAATTTTGTCACTGCCTTATCTTTTCTTATCTCTACAAACTGTGGGCATTTTAGGGTGAGTGTAGTCTTATCTTTTCTAAACAGTCCATAATAAGTGGACATTTGTAGTTACACTGCTTTTTTTATTTTGTTTCCAAACCTGCTTTTGCCTTTTCTCTCCTTCTTTTTGCTGCTTTTCTCAAAAGCTTCAAAAAACACAGTAAGCACTTTTTCTGGTTTTGAGTTATCACAGGTAATTTAAAATATGTACTCACCTAATTTGGTTGCAGGGGGCGGGCCGCTCCCCGTATGTTCCCTTTAGATAGGCCCCGAGACAGAGATAGATACAGACAGACAGACGGGGATAGGGCAGCCAATCGGTAGCCGGGGCCAGCCAGCCTGCCCCAAACACTTTTCCCAAAAAGGGGGGTGTTTTTACATGCGCAGTGAATCCTTGGGATTTGCGACTGTTTTTTTAGCTGGGCCCCAAAACTGGTGCTCCCCCAAGGTAGTAAATGGTCCCAGATTTTTAATACAGCGCACACCAGTGTTGAGACCCATTCTTTTGGGCATCTCAGGCCATTGTGCCAAATTTTAGGGAGGAAAAAAAAAACGTAAATTCGTTTGGGGGG
>WNWK01057931.1:0-10595 GCA_009830355.1 Cherax destructor | reverse complement strand
GCTTAAGGTGATTTGCTGTGGTTGATCTCCATGCACAAATACCATAGGTGAGGTAAGGGTAAATGAGAGAGTGGTACAGAGCTAGATGAGCTGACTGGGGTACATAGTACTGTATCTTTGAAAGGATGCCTACTGTTTTGGAGACTTTCTTGGAAATTTGCTGTATGTGAGTCTGAAATTTGACATTCCAGTCAAGGTGGAGACCTAGAAATTTGTTTTGTCTGTCTAGAAATGAGTGAACCATTTATCAATATGTTTAGCTGTACATTTGAAGCTGTGTTTCCAGATAGCATGAAGTAGGTTTTGTCTATATTGAGAGTAAGTTTGTTGGTGGTCATCCAAGTAGATATTTTTAGCAGTTCAGCATTTACAGCGTCTGTTAGTATGGTTGGAGATGAATGGCTCAGAAAACCGACAAGTTGATAAATTAGACACATATGCAACACTTGGGTATCTTTATTGAGGAAACGTTTCGCCACACAGTGGCTTCATCAGTCCTATACAAAGTAGAAAGTTGTAAGGAGAGGAGGAGTTTGAGGTAATCAGTCCCTCGGCCTGGAGTCGATGTGTTCAGTCCATCAATCTGGTAGTAAGTACAGCATAGGGCAATGGAGGTGGCTTATATACTGTAGACAGGTGAGGCGAAGCAGGAGGAGGCGGGGTCATAGTGGTACCATCCACTAGTCGAAGTAGGTCTTCGTCCAAAGGTTGGACAAGTGTTGAAGAATTCGTTTGTACAATATACCAAGATGTTGCTGTGTCAGACAGGGTGTTAATGAATGGTTCAGAAAACCGACGAAGACCTACTTCGACTAGTGGATGGTACCACTATGACCCCGCCTCCTCCTGCTTCGCCTCACCTGTCTACAGTATATAAGCCACCTCCATTGCCCTATGCTGTACTTACTACAAGATTGATGGACTGAACATATCGACTCCAGGCCGAGGGACTGATTACCTCAAACACCTCCTCTCCTTATAACTTTCTACTTTGTATTGGACTGATGAAGCCACTGTGTGGCGAAACGTTTCCACAATAAAGATACCCAAGTGTTGCACATGTGTCTAATTTATCATAGTATGGTTGGGTTTGGGTGAGAGAAGACATAAGTAGTGTCATCTGCAAATAAAACGGGTTTAAGGAGATTAGATGCGTTTGGTAGGTCATTGATGTAAGTGAGAAAGAGAAGTGGGCCAAGGAAACTTTCATTTGGAACTCCAACAAGAATAGGTTGTGTAGTGGAGCTGACTCCATTTGCATATACATACTGGGTTCTATTGCTAAGATAAGATCGAGAGAGTGTCCTTTGACCCCGTAATGAGCGAGTTTTAAGTGCAAAAGGTCATGGTCAACTGTATCAAAAGCTTTTCGTAAGTCTATGAAAAGTCCCAGGGAAAATTCATCTTTTTCAAGTGCCGAATATATTAGCTCAAGCATATGTATAATAGCATCATTAGTACTTTTTTTCGGTCTGAATCGAAACTGACAGGGGTTGAGTATGTTGTGGGTTACTAAGTAGGAGTAGACTTGTTTGTGAATTAATTTTTCGAAGATTTTAGAGAGTGGGGGCAAGTTTGATACAGGCCTATAATTGTTCAACTCAGTTGGATCACCTCCCTTGAGGATCGGGGTGACCCTTGCTCTCTTGAGTATGAATGGGAAGGTGGAAGATTCAATGGATTTGTTAAATAGACTTCCAATAATTGGTGACAACACCCTCTCCAGATATACTCTCAGCCTTTCTTTGTATTGGCGACAAAGTGTTGTTACAACAAGTCAAAGTAATGGGACCTCAAAGTTACCAATCAGGCTTTAGGAGATCTTATTCAACTGACACCTCCCTAATTAATCTGATGGATTACATGAGAACTGAAATGTCGATAGGGAACCTCATAGGAATGGTAACCTTAGACTTGCAAAAGGCCTTCGATATGTCAACCACAATATATTATGTAAGAAACTTTAAGCTATCGGCATAGGTTCCGTAGACTGGTTTAAGTTCTATCTTAACAACAGGAAACAAATTGTCAAAATCAACAAAACAGAATCTGAACCCCTGCCGACAGCATGTGGAGTTCCCCAAGGTAATATTCTGGGTCCCTTATTATTTCTATGTTATGTAAATGACATGCTCATCAGTGTCAAGTGCAAACTACTACTGTATGCGGATGACAGTGCTCTGTTAGTGTAAAGACCCACAAGATATAGCTAATGTAATAACACTGGAACTGGAGTCCTGCAGCAAATGGTTAGTAGACAACAATCTATCGTTACACCTCGGGAAAACGGAAGCCATACTCTTAGGCAAGAAACAAAAACTGAGAAGGGCAAATAATTTTAATGTCTGGTGTAATGGGGAATCCATCACTTCAGTTTCCTCAGTAAAATATCTGGGAATTCCTTTTGACCCATGCATGTCAGGAGAATTGATAGGGAACAGTGTAGTAAAGAAAGAGAATGCCAGACTGAAGTTCCTCTACAGACAAGCACAGTGTCTACCTACTGAGGCTCGCAGGACCCTATGTCTTGCCCTTATACAATGTCATATGGACTACGCTTGCTCTTCATGGTACTCTGCATTGACAAAAAAAAACTGAAAGATAGACTGCAAATCACCCAGAACAAAATGGTAAGATTCATCCTGGACCTGGGTCCAAGAGAACATGTAGGCCAGGATGAATTACAACAATTGGATATGCTGAATATTGAAGACAGAGTAAAACAACTAAGTTAAATAAAGTTTATAAAATTGCTCACAAACAGTGTCCAGAATATCTTGCTGCCAATTTTGTCAAGGCTGGGAACCAAAGCAGTCATAGTACTAGGGGGAGAGAGCACAACTTTGTAGTTCCCACAGTCAGTGGCCAGGCTTCAAACACCTTTTATTGTACAGCAATAAAGAAATGGAACAGACTGCCTGCACATGTCAAAGCCAGTCATAGCATGAGCCAGTTCAAGAAGAGAGCCGAAAGATACCTAATGAATGTAGCGACAGAAAGGGAGGAGAATGACTTTATTTTTTTTTTAGCTAACTCACATGTAAATATAAACAACTAATTTTTACCTTATTCCTTGTATATCAGAATTGTGGGCATTACTGAGCCTACCTGGAGTTTACCTGGAGAGGGTTTCGGGGGTCAACGCCCCCGCGGCTTGCTCTGAGACCAGGCCTCATGGTGGATCAGGGTCTGATCAACCAGGCTGTTACTGCTGGCCGCACGCAAACCAACGTAAGAACCACAGCCCGGCTGGTAAGGTACTGACTTTAGGTGCCTGTCCAGTGCCTTCTTGAAGACAGCCAGGGGTCTATTGGTAATCCCGCTAATGTATGCTGGGAGGCAGTTGAACAGTCTTGGACCCCGGACACTTATGGTGTTGTCTCTCAGTGTACTCGTGGCGCCCCTGCTTTTCATCGGGGGAATGTTACATCTCCTGCCGAGTCTTTTGCTTTCTGTTTAACAAATCCATTGAATCTTCCACCTTCCCATCCATATTCAAGACAACAAGGGTCACAAACACCAATGGAATTAAACTAGTGAAATTTCTAAATGAGCATGATAATGTTCGAATTGTAGGCACTACTGAGCCCACTCACATATATGGAGGCATACTAGATCTGTGCCTTGGATTTAATACATCATATATGATGCATGACTCTGTCATAGTTGATGATCTTCTATCTGATCACTTCCCAAGACTCACAACTGTCAATCTTGATTGTATCTCCAGCAACCAAGGAGCTAAATACAGAAGGAGAAAACTTATTCTCAACCCAGAACACAGAGATAACTTTATTAACCTTTAGGATCAATGGTATAAGAATTACGAGCCCACTGGCACACAAACATTCAATGATGATCTAGTTGCCACTATTGAGACTGTACTCACAGATCAAGTGGGCAGGAAAAGACAACATAAACCTTCCACTATAAATGACAATAAAAATCAATGTAAATACTATAATGACCCACAGGTACGCAATTTAACAAATGCAGCTAGGAGGATTGGTAAAGCATACCGTGAGTGTAGAACCCCAGACCTGCTCGGAATGTTCCAAGCTGCACTAACAAATGTAAGAAATAGAAAGCAAGAACTTTGGCAACAGGAATGGGAATAATTTGTTAGTGGATTAAATAGGCCTACCCCTTAAGTCTGGCTTTGAAAGGAATAAATAAAATAACTAGGAAAAAGACTGACAATGTTGCTCATCCCTTTCCTCTTGAAAAAGCAAATGACCTCATAAATGACTGGTCCAAAACATCCAGGCATGAAAACCTTCCATCTCATATTAGAAAAAACTTAGAGAGTGCTTCTGAAGAAATGTTAAAACTTATTAGTTTTATGAGCCAAAATACTGATGAGAGTGATTGCCTCTTCACTGAGTATGAATTAGATAACGCATTAACTAAAGGTCGATCAACTGTTCCTGGAGAGGATGGTATAACCTATGATATTCTCAGAACTCTAAGGCACGTGCCTGATAATCCTTTGTTGGCACTGTATAATGCCAGTTACATTGAGGGTGTTCTTCCTACTTCCTGGACCAATAGTCTCATTGTGCCTATCCCTAAGCCCCAAAAGCCTGATACATTTAGACCGATCTCCTTAACTAGTTGTCTTTGTAAAACTTTTGAAAGAATGATACTTAACAGACTGTACCACAGAATCAGACACCAACTCTTCCCCTCCCTCTATGGGTTCATGAAAGGTAAAAGTGCAGAACTGTATTTCCACCTTTATCACTGCACACACCTCTACTAGTTTTATCACATTTCTTGATCTAAAATCTGCATTTGATATCGCGAACTGAACTGTTATACTACATGAACTAGCCAAAATGAATATTGGTGGTAGCCTACTCTGCTGGATAATAGGATACCTGTCAAACAGAGTATCCTCTGTCCTCTACCAAGGCTTTAGAAGCAAGTCTAAAGAAATGTCCCTAGGTACACTGCAGGGAGGAGTTCTTAGTCCCATGCTATTTAATATTCTGATTAATGCTCTCCTAAATGCTCTACCTACCTTACCTAAAAATATAGCTATACGCTATGCTGATGACATCATGATCCATACAACAGGGCATAAGAAGATGAGTACCATTCTCAATGAAGTTCAAGCAACTTGTAATCGACTAGGCCTCGTAATACCTTCCTGTAAAACAAAGATATTAACAATGAAACGACATCCCCCACCCACCTATTTGCAGGGTGAAAACATTAGCTACGTTAAAACTTATAGATATCTTGGTGTAGATGTACCCTTTAACAAATCCACTATACCACAACTAAATAAGAAATGCAAAGATAGGCTAAATGCCCAAAGCTGTTGTGGCTACAACCCCAACTATGGTGCTAATGTGAGAATCTGAGAATGATGTACATAGCCTATGTTAGGTCCTTAATTGATTATGCTGTCCCATGTTGATATTAGCTAGAAAGTTCTCCGACCCTTAGAGTTAATGCAAAATGAAGCTCAGAATTATTCTTGGCTATCCCAAATCTACAAAGGTTCTTAATATGAGGAAGGAGCTTGGTATTTCTAGTATCAGTGATAGGATTGTTGAAATTAACACTGTACTTGGTATTAGAATATTAAGAAATGAACAAGACACTGTCACAATGAATCTTACTAAATGTCTGGAAGCAAATACACACAGATCTAAATGGATTGTGAAAACGTGCAATTAAGAACATAAGAACATAAGAAAGGAGGAACACTGCAGCAGGCCTGTTGGCCCATACTAGGCAGGTCCTTCACAATCCATCCCACTAACAGTATATTTGCTCAACCCAATTTTCAAAGCTACCCAAGAAATAAGCTTTGACAATTCTACCCACTCATGCGCGAGTCCCACTCAAATCCAACCCCTCTCACTCATGAATTAGTTTTATAACCTGTACCACTGCATAAACTGTACCACTGTAGGCAACAAGAGCATTTCACCCCTCCATGGAAGATGTGTTCATTTAATATCACATACCTGCAAGTCCCTCCCAAGAAGCTCATTGCTAGTAACACCTTCCTTAAATCACTTGTTAAAAGCAACTGCTCAAGAAGAAATTTCTCGCCTGGCTGGTAGTAATAAGTTATCACAAGTTATATTCACTGATGGATCTAAACAGGAGTCTTCTGGCAGGGCTGCATCTGCTCTTGTTGTCACCTCCCTAGTTAAGAACAATAATAAATTTGTACTAGGCATAAGAATTAACAACTAGGCGTCTACACTGCAAACTGAATTGTTTGCAATCCTAATGGCACTAAAACTAACTTATGACACTGAGCTTGACTCTATCATCATTACTGATTCTATGTCATCACTGAAGGCTCTTGACTCCAACAACATGCTTATTGGAATAATATTAGGAGAGAAGTAAATAATGAAAATGATTGTTATAGGAATGCAGTTAGAAGCCTGAGTAGATTTATAACGCACTATGATAATATGAACATAGATAAGTATGTTTATGGAGCAACTTGCAATGTGAACAGACTGACTGATGTTCTAGTGGCCAGGCTTAGGCTTGGCTACAAGTACTTCTGACAGTTTGGGAGACACAGATGATGATCAAACTAAATGCAAATTATGTGATCAGGAATATGGTCACTGTCTTGAACACTATGTGCTTAATTGTCCACTTATTGAGGAATACAGAGATAGACAGTATAATAACCTATGTGACATGTCAAGATATCTTATTAATGAAAATAAGATACCAGATATACTAAGCAAATTTCCTAAATTTGCTTTTAACAGATAAGTGAACTGTAGATATAAATCCATATGTACACCTGTTAACCCTTTTAGGGCCTAGTTCCTAGGCCATTTATGTATCCATTTGCTCTTACGCTACCCTCCACAGGATGGATATTGAGTGCACACAAACTAGCCACTTCGGTGGCAAAATCTAATCCTTGTATATCTCCTTTATAGTATGATAATAAGATATTATCTCCTTTATAGTATAATAATAAGGTATTAAAAGGACCCCAATGGAAATAAGTCACTCTGTCTGACTTAACTGTACTTGTGTATACCTGAATAAACTTACTAACACTAAATGGTTACAACTATGACCATAATTTTAAAAGGGGTGGACCGGTAAGCCAGGGAAAGGCCTCGGTCAGATGACCAGAAGCTCCAACGACAGGTCATCATCTGACTAAGACCAGTGTCAGGAAACACTTGCCCTGTTTCCTGACGATCCTTACCTAAACCTAACCTAGGCCATTTGTAAGTTGGTGTTTGAGGCAGTTTACCATCTATTCCCTCTAGAGAAAACGATCAAGATTACAGTAATGACACTAGTAACTCTTCCAATTTTAACATGCAATGTTAGTAATAAATAGGTTAATTCAGCTACAGGTATTTATGTATACATGTACCTGAATAAACTTATTTACTGACATTGCATATTAATAATGGAATAGTTACTGGTGTCATTTACTGTGCACAAAAACCCGCACATAGGGAGATGAGCTTGCGACGACGTCATTTACTGCAACCTTGATCGTTTTCTCTGGAAGAATGGATGGTAAACTGCCTCAAACACTAGCTTCCTATTGAACTTATCTTAGTACAATACAGTACGTACAATGTATATTTCTTTAATATTTGTTAAAAAGTTACAAATGATTTTTTTCCTTCCTAAAATCTTTGTATTCTTTGACTGATATAGTTTGAAGATAGTTATGTCTACAACCATCGCCTCAACTATGCTATTTGTGCCTGGGGATCCACAACGACAAATCACCTAAAGCCAATAATAACACAACAAAAAGCTGCAGTGCGAATGATCTTACAATCCACTGCTAGACAACACTGCTAAAAGTTTCACAGGGTAAGTGAGCCGTAAGGAGCCTTAAACATACCACGGATCGGTCCTCGGAGTACTTGAACCCACACATCCAACCAAAACAAACCTACACATTCAAGTTGGCGGAGGTAACAATTGTGTACATACTAATTGATAGATTTATTCTCCTAGGAAGGTCTAGGCAAGTTTGTACCGTTAGTAACTAATAGTAGAATTATTAAGGCAACGCTAGATATTAATAATGTAGTTCTAGCACCTTAATATAGGTAGATATAAGCCTTAAATAGGTACATTAGGTTATGTTAGCCAAAGAGAAATAGCAATCCCTTGCGGAGGTCAAGCAGTGTGAGACTCACGACGCATGACCTGCGTTCTTACCAGATCAGACTTCAAGCAGTGAACAAGTGCTGCGACCAGTGCAGCATTCCCCACGTGACTTCCATCTGGCCTGGGGGCACGGAAGAGATATCCCAAAGTACTGAGGATATCTTACTCCATCCAGACCCAATACAGTAGGACCTTACCTCTTTCTTCTCAGTATCTGGCCAGTTTTCTGGGGAAACGTGTGTAGGTTTTGTTGTGGGTCTCTCGTGTGGTCGAACGCATTTTAGCAGGTACCAGCGTCCCATCATTGAGTAAAAGTCTGGAAGCTAGTGTCCCTTACTGTGTAGATATTGCTTGGAGGATACACCCTAGAGCTGGGGATTCTGAGTTAATACAGGACATTAATACCACTTTATTTTGCAGATTAAGGTCCTTCCCTACACATGGTGTTTGGAGGGGGTTATAGCTTAGGAAGACTAGGAGACACATTTCCACTCCATCTAGTAAGTTAAACCCTTTCATAATCGTGCATGTAGTGGGGAATTCTTTCGGCTGCAGTTAGCTAGAAATTTGTCCCATAGCCACTTGTAAGTCTGAGAGAAGCGTCTCAGAGTGTCGGTGTCAACAGGGCTTGCCCAGAGTGCAGCTTACAAGAAGGCAGTACCAAGACAAGTTTTTATAAACACCCCCCCTCCCACACTTTTCAAAGACCTAAACCTAATCACTATACAAAACATTCACTCGTACTACTGTGCAACCTACATTTACAGAACAATCAATTCTAATATTATTCCTGACCTGAAGTGTTTCCTTGTGGATAAGTGTAAAGTACTATGTGGACAAGTGTACAGTACTGTGTTGACAAGTGTAAAGTACTAGTCCTTGGTAATGAAAATATCCCTCGAAGTTATAAACTAGGTGAAGTAGAGCTTGATCATACAGAATGTGAAAAAGACTTGGGAGTCATGGTGAGCAGAAATCTAAAGCCATGACAACAGTACCTAATGTAATAATATTGGTAGAATTACCGACAATATGTTAAGTAAAAGGACACAAATGCAACTAATGTGACATTTTATTGTGGCAACGTTTCGCTCTCCAGGAGCTTTCTCAAGCCGTTACAAGCGTTACATGGACACAGTGGGCTATTATATACTCTCAAAGTGAGGTGAAATACTAGTGGTGGTCGAGGTAGTAGTGATAAGTAGTATGAGTAGTAGTAGTAATACAATAAGGTAGAACAATCAATATGCACATGTGTAAAAGGTGATAAAACAAATACTTGGGTAGTATAACAATAGGTTAGACAAATATTATATGCTGGAGGTTGATTGTTCTACCTATTGTATTACTACTACTACTACTACTATACTTATCACTACTACCTCGACCACCACTAGTATTTCACCTCACTTTGAGAGTATATAATAGCCCACTGTGTCCATGTAACGCTTGTAACGGCTTGATAAAGCTCCTGGAGAGCGAAACGTTGCCAAAATAAAATGTCACATTAGTTGCATTTGTGTCCTTTTACTTAACAGTACCTAAGTGTGCGCAATAAGGCTAACAGATTACTGGGATTTATTTCAAGAAGTATAAGTAACAGAAGTCCAAAGTTATTTTACAGCTCTGTACATCACTAGTGAGACCTCATTTGAATTATGCTGCTCAGTTTTGGTCTCCTTACTACAGGATGGATATACTAGACTCATTGGAGAACATACAGAGAAGAATGAATAAAATTATTTACTGTATAAGGAATCTCCCGTATGAAGATAGACTTATTATTTTTTTTATTAACACATCGGCCGATTCCCACCAAGGCAGGGTGGCCCGAAAAAGAAAACCTTTCATCATCATTCACTCCATCACTGTCTTGCCAGACGAGTGCTTTACACTACAGTTATAAACTGCAACATTAACACCCCTCCTTCAGAGTGCAGACACTGTACTTCCCATCTCCAGGACTCAAATCCGGCCTGCCGGTTTCCCTGAATCCCTTTATAAATGTTACTTTGCTCACACTCCAACAGCACATCAAGTATTAAAAACCATTTGTCTCCATTCACTCCTATCAAATATGCTCACGCATGCTTGCTGGAAATCCAAGCCCTCGCACACAAAACCTCTTTACCCTCCCTCCAACCTTTTCTAGGCCGACCCCTACCCCGCCTTTCCTCCACTACAGATTTATACACTCTCGAAGTCATTCTGTTTCGTTCCATTCTCTCTACATGTCTGAACCACCTCAACAACCCCTCCTCAGCCCTCTGAATAATAGTTTTGGTAATCCCGCACCTCCTCCTAATTTCCAAACTCCGAATTCTCTGCAACTTCTCTTCAGAATCTCCCAAAAGCACAGTATCATCAGCAAAAAGCAACTGTGACAACTCCCACTTTGTATTTGATTCTTTGTCTTTTAACCCCACACCTCTTGCCAAGACCCTCGCATTCAC
>WNWK01057930.1:0-10595 GCA_009830355.1 Cherax destructor | reverse complement strand
TCATCTGAGCCCCCCTCACCTCCCAAACCCCGGGGGTGGTACATTTTGTTATCCCCCAAACCCCCCCCCCCTCCCAAATTTGGGGGGAAAACATAGTTGCTGTATAAAAACCCCCCCTCCCCCCCAAAAGGGGGGGTTTTGGAAATGGCTGCTGTACCCCCGAGACCCCCCCCTAAAAAATTTGGGGGCCTTTGGGTTTTTTTTACCCCCCCGAGCCGCCTCACCTCCATAACACTGGGTGGAAGGGGGCGCTTATCTTCCGACCACCCTACCTCCATAACAGGGGGGGGTACATGGTTGCTTGTCTTTAAAAACCCCCCTTCCCCCCCTTTCCTTTGGTTGGTCCCATAGCTGCTGTATCATCAGACGACCCTCATCCCAAAAATTTGGGGGGGAAGGGGATTTTGTACCCCCCCAGGCCCCTCACCTTCTTACTGGGGACATCCCTTTTAACCCCCCCCACCCGGTTTTTCACCTCCTCGGGGTGGTACATGGTTTTTTTATCCCCCGAGTCCCCCCTCAACTATATAACACTGGAGGGGAACATGGTTGTTGTATCTCCAGCCGCCCCTCACCTCCATAACACGGGGTTTTGGTGTTTAATTCCACCCGGGCTGCCCCCCTCCAAAACCCCCAAGGGGGGAAAACATGGCCCCCGTATCATCCGTCCCCCCCTCCCCCCCAAAACCTTTTCTTGTGGTTTTTTGGGTTAAAATCATTCGGCCCCCCCTCCCTCCATAACCTGGTGGTACATGGCCCAATATCATTTGAGTCCCCCCCCCCCCATAACACGGGGGAAAAAACCCCGGGGTTTGTATCCCCGGGGCCCCCCCTAACCTCCTTTGGGGGGGTGGAACATTTTAAATTTTTCATGGGCGCCCCCACGTCCATAACCCCTGGGTTTATCCCTTTTGTATTTTGGGGGCCCCCCCTTTTCCCTCCCAAACCCGGGTTTTTTTTTCCCGGGCTGCTGTACCCCCGGGGCCCCCGCATCTCCCTCCCCGGGGTGGTACATGGCTTTTATCCTCCGGGCCCCCCCTCCCCTTTTTTAAACCCCGGGGGGTAAATGGTTACTGTATCACCCCCCCCCCCCCTAAAACCCCCAAAAAGGGGGAAGGGGGTTTTTGCTGTACGCCGACCCCCCCACCTTCAAACACTGTGGGGAAAAAAGTTGTTGTTCAACGGTTCCACCCCCCCCCTAACACTGGGTGGTACATGGCTGTTGTACCCCCCCAAACCCCCCCCCTCCTTAACACTGGGTGGTACATGGCTGCGGGAATTTCCCCCGCCCTTTTCCCCTCACCCTTTAACCTGGGTGGTAAATGGCTCTGTACCCCCCCGAGCCCCCCCAAACCCCCATAACCCCGGGGGGGAACATGGCCCCCGTATCGTTGACCCCCTCCCCCTTCGCAACACTGGGGTGGAACATAGTTGCATCACAGCCCCCCTCATCTCCAAATTGAACAGGGATGCTGTACCCCCCCGGCCCCCCCCCCTTTAAAAAGGGGGGTTGGAACATGGTTGGTGCCCCCCCGAGCCCCCCCTCATTCCATACCACTGGGGGAAATATTTGCTGTACCCCCCCGGGGAGCCCCCCCTCTTTTTCCCCTTAAGGGGGGTGGAGCATAGTTGCTGTATCATCCTTTCCCCCCCTCCATAACACTGGGTGGAACTTTTTTGCTGTATCACCCGAGCCGGCTCTCACCTCCATAATACGGGGTGGAACAGGGTTTTATTACAACCTCAGGTTTGGCCTGAACCCCTAAAAAAAAAAGGGGCTTGGAGAAAAAGAAACAAAGTAGGATGTATTGAAATTTTTTTTCCCCTAAAAAGTAGTTAGTTTAAATTTCCCAAATTTTTTTGTTTTTTCCCCACCAAGTAATTGTGATTATATAAGATTTTTTTTTTTCCCCTTCACCAAGTATAACAAAGTGCTATTTACACATATGTATCTAAAAAAAAAGGGTATTTTTTAGTGCACCCCCCAGTTGTCTAGGCAAACAGCAGCCAAAAGACAGACAATTTTCCACAACCAGCTTTATGCAGGAATTCCAATAAAAAATTTGCGAGTAAAAACATCACCTTTGTCTTTTGTTAAACTCCCATTTTTAATTGGAAAAACCCCGATTTTTTTGGGTTTTTGGGGGGCCCTCATCCCAAAACCCCTATGGTTCGCGGGTTTGGGGAACCTTGGGGTGTGTTTAACATGCTCCAAATGGGGTTACATATTTTTTGGGCAAAAACCCCACCCCAAGAGGGCGGGGGAAAAAAACCCACCTAAAATGGGTGATTTGCCATTTTTAAAAATTTTATTAGGTTTTTTCCCCCAAAAACCCCACCCCCTAATTGAAAGCTAAATTTTTTTTTGAGACATAAAGTCCAGTTTTAAACTTAAAATTGAGACAGCAACGGTAGGTTAGATACCCCCAAGGGGTTCTCTTGGCGGGGGCAAAAAAAAAAAAAAACACCAGGGGGGAAAAAAGGGGCGGTTCTACCCAAAGTCCCAAAACCCCCCCCTAACTAAATAAAAATGACTTCTGGCCCAACCATCAGCTAGTTTTTTAAATTTTTTTCCAGCAATGTGTATTTTTTTTATTTGGGGGTTTTAAAAACCCCCTAATCCCCAACGCATGAGTCTGGTATTTTTTTTTTCATACTCGGGGGGCAGCAGGGGGGTTGTTGCTGTGATGGAACCACCTGAGGGACGGGCCCCGGGGGTAACCAAAATGCTCTAATGCCAGAAGTAAAGGGGGCCCCTCCTTCTCTATGGTGGGAGGGGGCCCTCTGGTGGGTTGTTTTTTGGCAAAAGTACGCCACGGGCTGCAACCCACCCCCCCCGGTTGAAAAAACCCCCCCGGACTCCAAGGAAAAATTTTAAAGGAAAAGGGGGTTTTGAAAAGTCGGGGGACAAAAAGGGCAAAAAAGGTTTTTTTTCCCCCTTTTAAAAAGGGGATCTTGACATTCGGGTTTTTAAAAAAGGGAACTTTTTTACTTAAAAAATTGAGGTTAGGGTGCAAAATTTTTATAAAAAATTTTTTAAAAAATCTTCAAAAACCCTAAACCCTGAAAACGAAAAAAGGGATTTCCCGTGGGAAAAGGGATTTTTTTAAAAAAATTTTTTTGCAAATTTAGGGGCCTTTTTTTCCCCCCCCTTGGGGGGCCCCCAGAAAATTAATAGTAGATTTGCCAAAGGATGACTTTAAAAAATTAACAGTTAAATGAAAACGGGGGAAAAGGGGAAAAAAAGGAGGCCTTAAGCCTAAAAACAATTTTTTTAAGTTTTGACACAACAACTATGTCATCTAGGTAAGCTCCCCGTCCCTTTTTAAGTCCTTTAATAGCCTGATGGATAATTTTTCCCCGGAAAAGATGCAGGAGAGTTTTTCTTTCCCCAAAAGGGGCCCCGTATACTAATAATGACCTCCTGGAATTACAAAAGGGAGAGTTTTTCCCTTTGCCTTATATGTTAAAGGAAAAAGATCTAACCTTTAAGGGGGTTTTAAATTTTGGGTACAAAAGTAGCCTTACCCACAAAGTCGATTACATCATCCAGACGTGGCAGAGGATAGGCATCTGCAATTGTGACCTCATTCCCCCCTTACGGTAATCTGTGCACATTCGGAAACCCCCCTCAGCTTTGTTAACAAGGATGCACGGTGAAGCCCACGGACTAGATGACTCCTCCACTAACCCATGCTCTAAAAAAACCCCATTGTTAAAAAGCTTCTTTTTTTTAGGATTAGCTTTTTTTAAGGGGGGGGAGTTTAATGGGGGTTTTGATTTTCCCCAAAATCTACACAATACCCCAATGTACATTTTTTGGCCCCCAAAAATATCGGGGTAATTCTGTGGGAGCGCAGTTAAATTAGTTACTTGAGACTTGGGAAAACCCAAAATTTAAAAAGGGTTTGGGGGGTTTTTAGGAAGTTGGGGAAATTTTTCATTAATCTCAGAGTGCAAAGAGTCAGGGTCATCGAGGCAGAGGACAGAGTCATTACGGGGAAAACCCCCTCGGGGGTTTTAAAAAACTTTAATTTGTTTTTTGTGGAAAATTTTGCTTTTTAAAGGGCTTGTAAAAGGGGGATACCACATAATTTACTAATTTTACTTACGATTTGCATTGGCCCCCTAAATCTGGCTTTAAAAGGGGTGGGGGGTATAGGCCCCGTACCAACACCTTATCTCCGGGAGGGGAGCGAAATTTTGAGTTTCTGTCATCCTCTGTTTCATCGTTTTTTTGACTGCCTTCAAGTTGGCCTTAGCCAACTGACGTCCCCCCCCAACCTTGAAGAAGGGTTGTTTTTGGGTTGTGGAGGCGTTTTCCCCCAAAATCCACCCTTTTTTGAAAAGGAGGACCCGTACATTGAAAATTCAGAAAAAAAGGACTGTCCCCTGTAGACTCTTCACTGTTTCTCTCATTGCGAATAGCAACAGAGGAAGTGATTCATCCCAGTCTGTAGGAAAATGCATGCAAAATGTTCTCTTTTTTTGGGGTTTTAAAAGGTCGGGGGGGAATTTTTTCCCCAAGGCCCCTTTGGGGGGGGGGATGATAGGCAGTGGGGGGGTTATGAATTTTTCCCCTAGCCTAGTTAATGCTTAAAAAATTTTGGCAGGGGGGGGTTAAAAAAACCTTGATCACTTTAAATTTTTTTTTGGGAAACCCAAAAAGCAAGAGATAAACTTAGTTAAAAGAAAGGGGATTGCTTTAGTGTTAATACGGGGGATGGGAACTCCTCTGGATATCTATTTTTTTTATCCATGATTGTGAATAAGTTTTTTTTTTCCCCGGGACTTAGCTTTAGGTAGTCCCCCCACACAATCTTTTTAATTAAAAAAAAGGGTCTTTTTTAAAAGGGGGGGGTGGAGAGGGGGTTTTTAATGGGGTGTGGGGGTTTTCCCCCTACCTGTTTTGACATTCTGGGACAACAGCGAATTTTGATTCTTTACATCTTCCCTTTTTTTTTGGGCCCCAAAAATAATTCTTTTGTTATTCGGTTTGGGGTTTTAAAAATTTCCCCCCAAATGGCCTCCAAAAAAAAAATTTTGGGGGGCTATATTTAGTATCTGAGACCTAAACTTTCGGGGAAACCCCCCAAATTTATATGTTTGTTTTTTTCCCCCCTCCACCTCCTTACCAGTTTCAGGGGAAAAGAAATTTTTTTTTTAAAGATATTTGACCGGGTGCCCCAAAGTTTTTTTTACCCATAGCTGCCTCAATAGACATTTTAGTGAGGAGTCTTTCCGTTTTTCCCCCCGGGGAAAGGACAGTCCCTCAGGCAGGGAAACAGGGCCTTTCCCCCGCAACCCGGGAAAAAAGGGGGAAGGGGTTGATCTGGGGTTTTTCATTTTAAAATTTTCGGGGGGTCTGGCCAGTTTTCCTCGCAAAACAAATTGGTTAGCCCCAGATCAGAGTCGCCCCAAAGGGCAGTTAACATTCTTATCAAAACATCACTTTGGATTGTACCGAGTTATGGAACATGGGGAAAAAATTTAAACCCTTAGGGGGGTTCTATACATTTAGTAGACTCAAATTTTTACCCAGTAAAGCATTGCTCCTTGGGAAATCCTCAAAACACCAACAGTCAAATACCCAGTGTAGTATTTACTCTGCACATAGATTTGATAAAAAGGGCAGAAAATTTTTTCTCCCCCGGGGTTCCCCAAAAGAATTTTAGGTTTAAAAAAGGGTTTTTTATCAGAAAGGGGTATCCCTCTCTTATAAGTGAGCAATATGCTCCAGTATCCCAAAAGGGGTTTCCCCAATTCCTTTTTTTCTGAATGTTCCTAAAGGGGGTTTTTTAAAAATACTATAATAGGGGCCACCCCCCTTTTTTCCCCTTTTTTCCCGGGACATATTATTTGGGATATTAACAATTTTCCCAAAGGGTTTGGGGGTTTTTTGGACTTTTGGGGCTGGGGGCCCCGGCCCCCCCCAGTTTTTCCCCCTCTCTGCTTTAACTTTGGCACCCCCGTTGATTTTGTGGCTTACGCCCTCTGGATACGCCCGAATCACGTTGAGTGGTTTTTTTTTTTCTCACCCGGGGGTTTTTAAAAATGAAAAACTGCTCACCAGGTGATTTGGGGTTTTTTGCTGACGAGATTCACCTTCATCTTGACCTTTATTTCTCCACTCAGGAACTTTCTTTTACGATCTCTGCTCATACCAGGCTGTTGAGGAAAGAGATAAGACCGCTCGGACAAAAGGGGGGTTGGGTTTTAAAAAAAAACAGCCAACCTGGGGGGGTTCCAATGGTTGGAAGGAAAAACTTTTTTGAAACACTCAACCCCCCGGACTAATAGATTTTCCGGAGGGGTTTTTCCCCCAAGATGAGCTGCTTCAAATTTTCAAAATCAACGACACCACTTTTGTACCCCTTTTAAAAAACCCCCTCTGCTGTCTGACAATCAACAACAGACTGAAACGCCCCGCCGGTTTTTTTTCTTTTTCCCCCACTTGGCGGGGGAAAAAATTGATAAGCCCCAAAAAAAGTGGTTTTCCCGCGATAGTTACCCCCAAAAACCCCCCCTTTCCCCCGGCTAAAAAATTCTTTTGCCTTACCAAACAACGCAAATGCCCCTTTACGGGGTTTTAAAACAGGGTTTTTTTTCAGGGGCCCCCTTTTTTGGTTTTAAAAGGGTTTGGGGTCTGCTTAAAAAAAAAAGAGGAACAAACTGTACTGCCCTTTGAAATTGGGGAAAAAATCTACGGGCTGATGGAATTGTTCCCCCCCCTTTTTCTATCAAACTCCTCCTTAGCAAATGCCGCTGTTCTTTAGTTTGTTCAAAAATGAGTATGGCTAGTTCAAGCGCCAGTAACCCCCCCACCTGTCATAACCCCCCCACCTGTGACTTGCTGGTTTTTCGGAGTTTTGTCTCTCCCCCCTTTTTGAAACCTCAATGGTGACCTCGATTAACAGCTCCTGTAGAAGGAGAAAAAACCCCCGGCTGATAGATAGTTTCAGTTTGTATTTTACTCCTTATAATATCCCGCAGCTGAGCAGCAGTAAAGGGGGGGGTGGTATTCAACACCCTGGGGGAAAAAGGGGATACGCCAACAACGCTGTAGGAGGGGTTTTTGGGGGGCTTTTTAGGTTAACTCGGACCTAACCGTCTGACTCGAATAGGTGACATTAACCCCCAAATTTAACACGCTATGCACGGTACGGAAAATTTTTGTATACTCATACGATAGCAGGCTGACACGCAATAGCAAAGCCAATATGCCCCCCACAATAACAAACCAAATTGCAGAATACTCACAATAGCAGGGGACCATGGGGAAGCGGAAATGAGACACAAAAAAAATTCGGGAAACGTTGGCAAAGGAAACAATGCCAGATGAAAACTAAACTAAGACAGCTCCCCCCCAAGGGGGCCCCTCTAGGCTCAACTCCCCCCCCTAAGTCTCCAAATTCAAAAACCCCCGGGGGGTTTCCCAATTTTTAAACCCCAGGTTCCCCAAAAACCTGTTAACCTGAGTGTAAAAAAGGGGGGTTGGAGCAAAGAAACACAGTAAAAAGATGTATTGGAAATTTTTTTTCCCAAAAAATAGTTAGGGGGAATTCCAAACCCCTTTTTTTTTTTCCTTCCCAAGTAATTGTTTATTATATAAGATTTTTTCCCCTTTTTCCCAAATATAACAAAATTCTATATACACATATTAAAATATATTCAAAGGAGTAGTGTTTAGTGCAACAGTTGTCCAGGCCAAGCAGCAGCCAAAAGACAGACAACTTTCCACAACCAACTCTATGCAGGAATTCCAATGACAAACCCGGGGGGGAAACGCCCCCCTTTTTCATTGTTAAATTCGCATTTTTTAATTTTGGGGGGGAAACCCAGTCGTTGATTTGATGATGGGGGGGCCTCACTAAACCCTTAACGATGGTTCGCTGGTTGGGGGAGCCTATGGGGTGTGTTTAACATGCTCCCCAAAAAAAGGGTTTCATACTCTTTTCATGCAACAGTTGCTGTATCCCCAGCCGCCCCCACCTCCCCCAAAACTGGGTGGAACATGGTTTCTGTATCATCAGAGCCGCCCCTAACCTCCCTTTCCCCGGGTTTTTAAAAAAAGGGTTTTGGCAAATCTGAGCTGCCCCTCCCCCCCTAACACTGGGGGGAAAATGGTTGCTGTATTATCTGAGCCCCCCCCTCACCTCCATAACACTGGGGGGGGAAAATGGTTGCTGTAAATTTTTTGGGGGCCCTCCTCATCTCCATAACACTGGGTGGAACATGGTTGCTGTATCACACGAGCCGCCCCCCACCTCCCCCCCACTGGGTGGAACATGGTTTTCTGTATCACAGAGCCGCCCTCACCCCCCATAACACTGGGTGAAACATGGTTTCTGAATTTCCCCCCCCGCCCCCCACCTCCCCCCCACTGGGGGGGAACATGGTTGCTGTATCCCCCAGCCGCCCCCCACCTCCATAATGCTGGGGGGAAAATGGTTGCTGTATTATCTGAGCCGCCCCTCACCTCCATAACACTGGGTGGAACATGGTTGCTGTATCATCCCCCCCGCCCCCCCCCTCCCAAAAAATAGGTGGGCATGGTTGCTGTATCCCCCACATCCCCCCCCCCTAACACTGGGTGGGGAAAAAGGTTGCTTTTTCACACGAGCCGCCCCTCACCTCCATAAACGAAAAGGGGGAAAATGGATGCTGTATCAACGAGCCGCGCTTCACCTCCATAACACTGGGTGGTACATGGCTGCTGAATCCCAAAAAACCCCCCCACCTCCATAACCTGGGTGGAAAATGGTTTCTGTATCATCCCCCCCCGCCTCACCTCCCTTTTAAAAATGGGTGGAACATGGTTGCTGTATAACACGAGGCGCCCCTCCCCCATAACACTGGGTGGAACATAGTTGTTTTATCATTCGAGCCGCCCCTCACTTCCCCCAAAACTGTGTGGAACATTGATGCTCTATCAACTGAGCAGCACCTCACCTCCATAACAGTGGGTGGAACATGGTTTCTGTATCCCCAACCCCCCCCCCTCCATAACACTGGGTGGAAAAATTTTGGGGTTTTTTTTATCATCCCGGTCCTCACCTCCATAACACTGGGTGGAACATGGCTGGTATATCCAGACCCTCACCTCTATAACACTAAAGGGGGGAAAATGGCCTGTATCTTTAGAGCCTCCCCCCCCATCTTCATAACACTGGGTGGGAATGGATGTTGTATCTCCGGCCGCCCTCACCTCCATAACACTGGGTGGTACATAGCCGCTGTATCACCTGAGCCGCCCCCCACCTTTTTTTTCCACTGGGGGGACATGGCTGGTAAATCATCCGAGTCGCCCCTCACCTCCATAACACTGGGGAAAAATAAAAACTGCCCTTTTTACCCGAGCCCCCCTCGCCTCCCCCAAAAATGGGTGGAACATGGTTGCTGCATCATCCGTGCCGCCCCCCACCTTATTAAAAAGGGGGGGGAAAAATTTTTTTTTATCATTTTTTGCCGCCCCTCACCTCCAAAACACTAAGTGGTATATGCCTGCTGTATCATCTGAGTCGCCCCCTTTACCTCCATAACCTGGGTGGAACATGGGGTTTTTTTTATCATCCCCAGCCGCCCCTCACCTCCATAACACTGGGTGGTTTATGGCTGCTGTATCATTTTTCCGCCCCTCACCTCCCCCAACACTGGGTGGTACATGGCTGCTGTATCATTTGAGCCCCCCTCACCTCCATAACACTGGGTGGAACATAGCTGCTGTATCACCCCGGGGTGCCCCCTCCATAACACGGGGGGGAAAATGGCTGTTTAAAACCCCGCCCCCCACCTCCAAAACCCTGGGGGGAAAATGGTTCTGTATCCCCCAGCCCCCCCTCACCTCCCTAACCGGGGGGAAAAATTTGCTGTATCACCCACCCCCCCTCCCCTCCATTTAAACTGGGGGGAACATGGTTTCTTATCCCCCAGCCCCCCTCCCTCCATAACCTGGGGGGAAATGGGTTTTATCATCCGGCCGCCCCCCCCTCCATAACACTGGGGGGAAAAAAGGTTTTCTGTATCCTTTTCCGCCCCTCACCCCCAAAAACTGGGGGGAACCCCCTTTTCTGTATCCCAGGCCCCCCACCTCCCTAACACTGGGGGAACGGGCTTATCACCCGGGGGCCGCCCCCCCCTATAACAAGGGGGGGAACTTTGCGGGGGCATCCACCCCCCCTCACCCCCATAAACGGGGGGGAAAGGTTTCTGCTTCCCGCCCCCCCTCCCCCCATAACACTGGTTTGGGACATGGCTGCTGTATCATCGAGCCCCCCCCACTTCCCTAAATGGGGGTAAATGGTGTTTTATCATCCAGCCGCCCCCCAAATCCTAACCCCGGGGGAAAATGGTTTTGTTTTTCAGCCGCCCCCCCCTTTAAACGGGGGGAAAATAGTTTCTGTATATCCGACCCCCCCCTCACCCCATAACACTGGGTGGAACTTTTTTGTTTTATCCAGGCCCCCCTTTTACCCCATAACACTGGGTGGAAAAGGGCGTTCAGGGTCCCCCCCCCTCCATAAAAGGGGGGGACATGGTGCTTTTACCCAGCCCCCCCCTCACCCCCATAACCGGGGGGTAATTGTTTTATCACC
>WNWK01057929.1:0-10596 GCA_009830355.1 Cherax destructor | reverse complement strand
GGATGGCTGCTGCTGGTGCGGGGATGGGCTGCTGATAGTGCGGGGATGGGCTGCTGCTGCTGGAAGCTGAACCCTCAATGAACCTAAGTTGTGGAGAAAATTCTCCAAGGGGAGTATGCGCCCTTTCTACCCTGTTAAGGGCCCCTACCCTTTCCGCCCTTAGGAAAGGGCCAGACGAGGTGCGTCTGGCTGAGAAAAACAAATTAATACAGACCAGATGTACTGACCACAGTGTGTCACGTGTTGTCTGACCAAGTAGCAGCGAGTGTATATGTGAGTTAATAGACATTTGATATAAATGTAACTCTTTGCCGTAACAGGAAAATTACAGGAAACTGCTGTATAAGTTTCTACGCTTGAAATTACAATCATGTGTTACAGTGATTGAAGTATTTAGAGAACACAAACATTTTTATTGCCACTTGTAGCAGCATGTAGCAGTTGTTGAAATTGTGCTGATATCATCATGCCAAGCCCCGCGGTGCCACGAGGCACCACGAGGAGATTAGACTGAACTCGGCCTCCGAAGGGGTCATAAGACGTGAGGGGTCATACAGCGCGAGGCGACGTAACTCAACAAAGACATTAGTCGTGGACGTCGGTGCGCTAATTTAATCTCCACTAACGTCGGGAAATAAGATAAGAACTCTGTTCCAGCGCGTTTAGTGAATAACATCGCGGTATATTCAGAAGTGAGCGCAGCTTCTTATTACTGCTAAAAGACAAACGTAGAGACAATCGCAAGTGAACTCCATCGAAACAAGACGGTGACTCATCAGCGGCATTCTACAATCAAGACAGCATTTCCACCGTATATGGTGGAGTCTACACCATCGCTCACGTTACACGACCAAGGTATGTTTTTATGTTCTTGTCAGGCAGGGGACTGCGCAGTTTTTGTATGTCAAGAGCATCAAAATTTACCTATTGACGGCGGTTATGCGTGGACTTTTAAGTCCAAACACGTGAGTGTTAAATCAGTCTGGAGTTAATGACTGAAGATATGAGCATATGCTCCTTTGGGGCAATATATTTTATAACCACGTGTAATTTTTACCATACAGCCCGGTGGAGAATGAGGCCATAGATGTATCCTCTGTGAAGAAGTCGGGGATGGCTGTGACTTCTTGGATTCATCAATAAGCTAAGTATTAGCAATACAGTTCATTTTATCGTAGGAGCACATTCCTCCACATAAGTATCTTTCCTTCATATCTTTAAATAGACTTAGCTTGGTAATATTCTCCAGAATTGTTAGCACCATAAATATTGTTAACATTAGCAACAATGTTAACAAGCACGACAAGGTAAAGAAATAAACTAATGTTAATACCAACAACAATGTTAACACTTACAAAAATGTTAAAACCAGCAACAATGCTAACAATAACAACAATGTTAAACCAACAACAATGTTAACACCTGAAACAACATTAACACTTACAACAGTGTTAATACTTTCAACAATGTAAAGACTAGCATCAATGTTAACATCTATAACAAAGTTAATACCAACATCAATGTACATACCAACAAGAATGTTAACACCAAAAACAATGTTGACACATAGAACAATGTTAACACTAACAACAACATTAATACCAGTAACTATGTTATACTTTCAATATTGTTAACACTAACAACAAAGTTAGCATCACTAAAAAAGTTAATAAACAACAATGATAACACTAGCAAGAACGTTAACTCCAACATCATTGTTAACAACAACAACAGTGTTAACACCTACAACAGTAACAATAATGCTAACATTAGCGACAACATTAACATCAAGAACAATGCTAACATCTACATCAGTTTTAAAACCATCAACAATTTTATCACTAATAACCAAGTTAACATAAACAAGATGTTAATACTATCGACAGTGAAAACAAATGAAAAATGTTAACACCTTCAAAAATGTTATCACCTGAAGCAATGTTAACACCAACAACAGTGTTAACATCATAAACAATAATAATGTTAACAACTTACCAACTATGACAAGGTAATCAAATACAATTATGTTAACGCCTACAAAAATGTTAACACGAACCTGTTAAAAACAACAACAATGGTAACCACAAAAACAATGTTAACAGTATCAACAATGTTAACACTAGCAACAGTGTTAAAACTATCAACAATGAAAACACCAACAATAATTTTAACACCTACAACAGTGTTAACACCAACAACAATGTTAACACATAAAGAATGGTAACACCAACAACAATTTTAACAACTACAACAATGTTAACACCAGAAACAATGTTAACACTAAAAACTATGGTAACATCAACAGCAATGTTAACACCTACAATCATGTTAACACAACAATGTTAACACCTACAATCATGTTAACACAACAATGTTAACACCTACAATCATGTTAACACCTAAAACAATGTTAACACCTAAAACAATGTTAAAACAGACAACAATGTTAATTACAACAATGTTAACAACTACAACAATGTTAACACTTTCAACACTGTTAAGACTAGCATCAAAGTTAACACCAAGAACTATATTAACATTGTCACGCTACCATGTATTTATTTCATCATTTTAATAATACTACCATGCTGGTATCTTTGTTATCAGCTAAAACAAGGCTACTGGATCGTTGTACTATTATCCTGCTCATCTTTCATCATATGTCTGTATTTTTAATTAATGAGAATTGGATATGTGTGTTCATACATGTCTTGAATTGGTCTCATTGATATGCATAATTACGTAACTAGTATTGTGTAATTCAAGAGAATTACTAGTTTGTGACCTCTGAGGTTGGCGCCAACTATTAATTATATCACGTGACCCGACTTGACCTATGGGTCAAGGGGGATTGTCTAGGCAGTGTCTCTCTTATCTGCGCTGAGAGAAGGTCTATACTCAGACAGTAAACACTCTAGCTGTACTTACGCTACGTAGCCCTTACATGTAGTTGGGTTACCAGTGTATAAGGAGAAATCTATACCCAAGTGGATTACAACCAAGTTAATTCATTCTAATTTGTATACCAAAACTCTCTGAGGAGACATTAAAATCCCAGTGTACTAGGTCTTCTAAGACTGTCTGAACAACGTGATATACTATGTCTGTGTTAAATGAATTACGTTGAATCTGTGTAATGTCTTGTATAGATTATAATAAGTTAATAAGTCCGTTTATGCCGAGACTAAGTACGTATATGACAGTAATGTCCTGTACTACTTTGACAAGAACTTAAATGAACCCAAACAGTCCATCTTATATATATATATATATATATATATATATATATATATATATATATATATATATATATATATATATATATATATATATATATTATGTACCTAACTAAAAATAAGCTATCAATACTTCTATATTAAATTAATATAAGTCTTGACTAAGTTTTGATCTCCTGTTTATATATACAAAAGATAGAAAAACAAGAAATGTCAGGTAAGTTAAAGATTATTATGAGCCTTAGAGGATCAACCTTTTCTTTATAGAGAATTATCTGTTCTTCTTAGAACTTAAAGCAACTGCATTCCTCAAACACGTAATAAACACCAACAAAGTGTTAATTTTAGCAACAATGTTAACACCAGCAACAATGTTAACACTTATAACAATGATAACACTTAAAACAATTTAACATTAACATCAATGTAGAGAGTAAGCCTACATGGCTAGTTTCCTAAGTTTCCACCAGAGGAAAGGTCTCTAGGTAAGCATACCCAGACCTGCCTCGCTCTCACTTGCCACCAACTCGACCTAGAGACAACAGCTCCACTCCTCTCTTCCTCGTGGGCATGGCCCTCTGGGTCGCCCCAGGGCACACACTGCCTATGTACCTTGAACCCAAATAAAGTAAGAAGCCTCCAAAGCCTTATCATTCATCCCTCCGCTACCAGATCCACACATGTAATCTTTCGACCATAAATGAAAGAAGCGGTGGTCGCAGCAGCGGTGGTCGCAGCAGCGGTGGTCGCAGCAGCGGTGGTCGCAGCAGCGGTGATCGCAGCAGTGGTGGTCGCAGCAGCGGTGGTCGCAGCAGCGGTGGTCGCAGCAGCGGTGGTCGCAGCAGCGGTGGTCGCAGCAGCGGTGGTCGCAGCAGCGGTGGTCGCAGCAGTGGTGGTCGCAGCTGTGGTGGTCGCAGCAGCGGTGGCGCAGCAGCGGGGTCGCAGCAGCGGTGGTCGCAGCAGTTGTGTTGCCTGGAGAGAGGAAGATGAAGATGTCTCCAATTCATCACCCCATACAAGAAGTATCCATCTCTTTACGCATTATCCAAAAGTCGTGTCTGCAAGTTTCATGAATCAGTCACAGAATCAGCAGGATCCAGGCTGAAATTTACTGAATTTTCCCCGAGAAATCTTCGTGGCATCACCTGGGTCTTCACAGCATTCCACGCTGTTCTTCAGTCACATGTTCATCATCGTCTATTTTACGTTAAGTATTGTTGTTCGCTCAGGAGTCTATTCTCAACAGTTAGGGTGAGGGGTGGCAGTGGCTCCTGGCTTCCCAGTGAGTGCACATTCCCTCCCACATGTGTATAGGGAGAGTGAGCGCCATGGTCCTGCTCCACCATATGCACCCTCATCTCTCACACCCATCCTCTCTATACCACCATACACCACCCACTCATCTCATACCACC
Organism: Cherax destructor; assembly: GCA_009830355.1. Taxonomy (NCBI): domain Eukaryota; kingdom Metazoa; phylum Arthropoda; class Malacostraca; order Decapoda; family Parastacidae; genus Cherax; species Cherax destructor. The sequence continues at coordinate 5,946 of WNWK01057929.1, read as the reverse complement.
ATACACCACCCACACTTATCTCATACCACCATACACCACTACACTCTCACACCTTCTTTGCTTTTTTTATGAATTCAGTGTGAATTATTTGCCAGAGTTATGCATCCAGGTGCCCAAGGTCACTCAAAGCCATGTGGATCACGACGCCACGCATGGATAAGGCCATGTGGAGCAAGCCACGTGAGTTACCAAAGCCACATGCTGTTGTCTGCTGCCTGGCATCACCCATGATGTCACCGTACTGCCCAACGTCACCATGGATGTCTGCCCGACGTCACCCTGGACGCCTGCCTGACATCACCTCGCGATGTCACTCACGATGCTGTCTGACGTCACCCAGGACGTCTGCACATCACCCATGACGTCTGTCTGACGTCACCCCCTGACATCACCATGCTGGCTGACGTCACCGTTTGCCCGATGTTACTCCACATCACCCTGCGATGTCACACCCGACATCCCTCACGATGTCATGCCTGACATCACCACATGATGTCACATTGACAGTGTTAAAGTTTCACAGTGAGCAATTTGTATTTAGTATTGTCAAAAACGATTAAGAAAAGACATGTCACGTGTTAATTCCTCTCAGTGTTCCTTACCAGTGTTCTCACATGTTCATGAATGGCTTAGTATTGATTTTTGCATAGAAAAGCATCTTTTGCTAGTGCAAGCCATGTTGTAACCACATGTGCAGTAGGTGTGTACAGTTTTCCATGTGTCCTGATGTGTGGTCTCAGCCCAGATGTGTGTGTAGACCACAGTATGGTCTGAGCCCAGACCACTGGTGGCACCCTCTTGTTACATGTCACCGTATTGTGACTTGACAGTCACAAATATTCTGTTAGTGGGACGGATTGTGAAGGACTTGCCTAGTATGGGCCAACAGTCCTGCTGCAGTGTTCCTCCTTTATTATGTTCTTATGTTCTTATTAGTCAGTTCAGGTGTCAGTTTATGAACGTCAGAGCCCCATGTACAGAAATCTTTTATGCTCGCCGTTCGTAGGCGCCATTGCCATTGAAACTCATCTCACTCCTCCTGACCGTCAGAGTGCAGTTATGTGTAGAAAACCAGTCTGAGGATGCTTAGACTAACCTCTGCTATGACTCCAACTGTCGACGGGATGACATCGTCAAGCCGCAGTAGCCTTGTTGGCAGGCGACTGTCTGACTCATGTCACAGCTTCAGTGAACAGCCTGCACAAAGATGATGTCACTTTGACTGCTAGTCTGCTCAATCCAGTTATGGTGTATGCTGCTGTCATAGCAGCAGATGTTTCGCCTCAGTCGTCTCTGCCATGACTCACTCCACACTCGCCAGCAGTGACAGCCCCAGCGACAGTACCAGTCGAGAAATTTCCTCCTCCTGACTTGCTTCCCAGAAGAAGTCCTGCCCAGTTAACGAGTACTGACGATGCCTCACTCGAGGGCACCAGCAGGTTGTGCCCCAGGATGAGTGAACCCTGCAGCGACTACTCCATGATGACTGCTTCACCGTTCCAAAGGAGACCATACCCCGTTATGTCACAGCTCAGCCACACCGATGTCTCCTGTGTTGCAGTATCTGTCCACACACAGAAAGGCATGCATTGACACCACTGATGCTCACTGCCTAATACCACGATGTTTAGCACACCCTACCTTTTTTTTCCTTCCCTCCCTGTAGGAAGTTTTTTTTTTAGTCAAGCATGATCGAGGACGACCATGGGTAGGTGGCCGAGCAAAATGTAGTCAGTAAGCCTATATGGCTAGTTTCCTAAGTTTCCACCAGAGGCAGGTCTCTAGGTAAGCATACTCAGACCTGCCTCACTCTCACTTGCCGCCAACTCAACCTAGAGACAACAGCTCCACTCCTCTCTTCCTCATGTGCATGACCCTCTGGGTCGCCCCAGGGCACTTAAACACACTGCCTGTGTACCTCGAATCCAAATAAAGTAAGAAGCCTCCGAAACCTTATCATTCATCCCACCACTACCAGATCCACACACGTAATCTTTCGATGATATTAATGTTGACACTCATAATAATGTTAACACTTGTAACAATGATGACACGAAAATGGAAATAACAGTAATATTTCCATTTTCTTGAATTTTCAATGTATTTTATTTTTGCCAAGTAAATTTCAGTGAGTTTTCTCATTCAGCGTGTCTTATAATTTTTATTAACTAATGCAGAGTTAGTTAAGCATCTTTAATTTTAATTTAAGTAAACTTCGAGTCATATACTTTTCTTTTGTTATTCCTTGCTTTCATTGTCTTTGTGTAAATTCATTGAAATTATGTCTCCTGGAGTATACCTGGAGAGAGTTCCAGGGGTCAATGCCCCTGCAGCCCGGTCTGTGACCAGGCCTCATGTTGGATCAGAGCCTGATCAACCAGGCTGTTACTGCTGGCCGCACGCAGTCCAACATACGAACCACAGGTCAGGTACCGACTTTAGGTGCCTGTCCAGTGCCTGCTTGAAGACAGCCATGGGTTTGTTGGTAATCTCCCTGATGTATGCTGGGAGGCAGTTGAACAGTCTTAGGCCCCTGACACTTATTGTGTTGTCTCTCACATGCTAGTGGCACCCCTGCTTTTCATTGGGGAGATGTTACCTCGCCTGCCGAGTCTTTTGCTTTCGTAGGGAGAGACTCTCGTGTGCAAGTTTGGTACTAATCCCTCGAGAATTTTCCACGTGTATATAATAATGTATCTCTCCCGCCTGCGTTCTAGGGAGTACAGGTTTAGGAACTTCAAGCGTTCCCAGTAATTGAGGTGGTTTATCGCAGTTATGCGTGCCGTGAAGGTTCTCTGCACATTTTCTAGGTCAGCAATTTCACCTGCCTTGAAAGGTGCAGTTAGTGTGCAGCAATATTCCAGCCTAGATAGAACAAACGACCTGAAAAGTGTCAACATGGGCTTGGCATCCCTGGTTTTGAAGGTTCTCATTATCCATCCTGTCAATTTTCTATCAGATGCGATTGTTACGGTGTTTTGGTCCTTGAAGGTGAGATCCTCTGACATGATCACTCCCAGGTCTTTGACATTAGTTTTTCGCTCTATTGTGTGGTTTGAATTTGTTTTGTACTCCGATGAGATTTTAATTTCCTCACGTTTTCCATATCTGAGTAATTAAAATTTCTCATCATTGAACTTCATATTGTTTTCTGCAGCCCACTTAAAGATTTGGTTTATGTCTGCTTGGAGTCTTGCAGTGTCTTCAATGGTGGACACTGTCATACAGATTCGGGTGTCATCTGCAAAGGAAGACACGGCACTGTGGCTTATATCCCTGTCTATGTCCGATATGAGGATGAGAAACAGGATGGGAGCAAGTACTGTGCCTTGTGGAACAGAGCTTTTCACTGTAGCCACCTCAGACTTTACTCTGACTACTACTCTTTGTGTTCTAATTTTTAGGAAATTATAGAACCCTCTACCAACTTTTCCTGTTATTCCTTTATCACACATTTTGTGTGCTATTACACCATGGTCACACATGTCAAAGGCTTTTGCAAAGTCTGTGTATATAACATATGCATTCTGTTTGTCTTCTAGAGCATCCAGAACCTTGTCGTAGTGGTCCAGTAGTTGGGACAGACAGGAGTGACCTGCTCTAAACCCGTGCTGCCCTGGGTTGTGTAACTGATGGGTATCTAGATGAGTGGCGATCTTGCTTCTTAGAACCCTTTCAAAGATTTTTATGATATGGGACGTTAACGCTATTGGTCTGTAGTTCTTTGCTATTGCTTTACTGCCCCCTTTGTGGAGTGGGGCTATGTCTGTTGTTTTTAGTAACTGCAGGACGACCCCAGTGTCCATGCTCCCTCTCCATAGAACGTTAAAAGCCCATGAGTCTGGGCCTGGAGAGGAGTGCATGGGCATGTCATTTATTCCCTTTTCGAAGTCATTTGGCATCAGGGTAATGTCAGATAGGCATACATCTGCCAAGTTCTGTGGCACTCTCATAAAAAATTCATTTAGGTCTTCGACTTTAGTAACTCACTCATTTCCTTGCTGTCATCTGTGTAGAACCCATCCCGTTTAAGTAAGGGCCCAATACTGGATGTTGTTCTCGATTTTGATTTGGCCTAAGAAAAGAAATACTTTGGGTTTCTTTCAAATTCATTTATGGCTTTTAGTTCTTCCTGCGTTTCTTGATTCCTGTAAGATTCCTTTAGTTTTAATTCGATGTTTCTATTTCTTGACATGTCTCCCTCATTATTTCAGATATATTGGCCTCTTGTAGCCACTCTGTTATTCTTTGCCTTCGCCTGTATAGGGAGCGCCTCTCTCTTTCTAGTTTACATCTTCTCTTCTTTTTCCTTAAGGGAATTTGCCTTGAGGAAACCTCAAGTGCCACAGAGTTAATTTGTTCTAGACATAGGTTAGGATCTGAGATGCTTAGGCTATCTTCCCAGTTTATATAATTTAGGACTTGGTTTACTTGGTCCCACCTTATGTTTTTGTTATTGAAGTTGAATTTGGAGAAGGCTCCCTCGCAGCTGATCACATTTTGTCGATCTGGGGCTCCTCGCATACATGTCTGGACCTCTATTATATTGTGATCTGAGTATATTGTTTTTGATATGACAACATTTCGTATCAGATCATCATTGTTGGTGAAGATGAGGTCCAGCGTATTCTCTAATCTTGTAGACTCTACTATTTGCTGGTTTAAAGTGAATTTTGTGCAGAGATTTAAAAGTTCATGTGTGTGCGAGTTTTCATCTGAGCTGCCTCCTGGTGTTATCTCTGCTACCACATTGTTTGCAATATTCCTCCATTTTAGGTGCCTTAGATTGAAATCCCCCAGGAGCAAGATGTTGGGGGCAGAAGCTGGAAGATTTTCCAGACAGTGATCAATTTTCAGAAGCTATTCCTGGAATTGTTGGAACGTTGCATCCGGAGGCTTGTATACAACCACGATGACCAGGTTTTGATTCTCGATCATTATTGATAATACTTCATTTGAGGCATTTAGTAGTTCTGATCATATAAGTGACTCTGATATACAGGCCAAACCTCCCCTTTTTGCCTGTTCACTCTGTCACATCTGTATAGGTTGTAGCCCGGGATCCATATTTCATTGTCCAAGTGATCTCTTATGTGGGTCTCTGTGAAAGCCGCAAACATAGCATTTGACTCTGTAAGCAGTCCATGGATGTAAGGTATCTTGTTGTTCATTGCTGGCTTTAGACCCTGTATATTTGCAAAGATGAATGTCGTTGGATTGGTGGTATTGGGGGGAAGAGTCTTTTTTTCCTGGCACTAATATCTGTTGTGCTGGAGTGGAGGCCATTTACTGTGATTCCAATCCAGAAATGATTGCAGTTGGTGTACGATTTCTGTCATTTCCTGCCAGCTTTTTTTTACCTTTGAGCAATGCCAGCAATGCCTTAATGGATAACGTCAGTCAGGCCAATGTTGTACCTGTGCAAAATCCTAATGGTCCCTTATCGACTGAAAGACAACATCTTGATCTTAGGCTATATGTTTGTTCACACAGTTTGCATCTGAGATTTGTCACACTTCTGCAGAGCATGTATATGTTCTTTATCTATTAATGTAAAACTATTACTCCTATCTGGAATTCAGTCCCTACAATATCTTGCATGAAGGATAGTGTACAGTTACCTCGGGTTCCAGAGGAACCTCAGACAACCTTGGGTACTGAGACTACTATCCCTGCGATGGCTACTTGTTCAAGTGGTTCTTCCTCCACAGGGGACGCCTTGTCGAAAAATGACTAATTAAAATGAGTTATGCCATCTCTTGTTGATGTCACAGGCCATCTGCAGAAAGACATTTCTGTCGTGGTTAGTGCACTCACTAGTGTCTCGTGTTGTCCCTTGTGTTCCAGATGGTGATAACATCTTAGTTGACAGTGATCCTTGCAAGGTTAAGAGTTGTATGTGAAGATAGTAAGATCCATTTCTCCCTTACTAATATTTATGGTCAT